>ONZH01003753.1:0-35816 GCA_900303285.1 Rhinella marina | reverse complement strand
TTCTTCTCCCAAGTGCATATTTTACATTTGAAACATTGAACTGAAGTTTCCATTGTTTTGACCACTTATCTAATAAAGATAAATCATTCTCCATATTACCGACACCTCCTGGAACATCAAGCCTATTACACACTTTTGTGTCATCAGCAAACAAGCAAACCTTCCCTACCAAGCCATCCCTTATATCACTTACAAACATGTTAAACAGAACAGGACCCAGAACAGATCCTTGTGGCCCCCACTTGTAACCAGCCTCTCCTCAGAATACGCTCCATTAACAACAACCCTCTGGCATCTGTCCTTCAGCCAACTGCAGATCCACTGAACTATCCAGAGGTTAAGTCCAATTTTTGATAACTTCTCTATCAGCTCTTTATGGGGAACCGTATCGAAAGCTTTACTGAAATCCAGGTAGGCATTATCCACAGCACCACCTTCATCCAGCACTTTAGTTACATAGTCAAAGAAATCAATGAGATTAGTCTGACATGATCAGCCCTCAGTAAAGCCATGCTGGTTTGGGTCCATCAAGTTGTTTGTTGTTAGATGGTCAATTATCTTCTTTTTTAGTAGAGTCTCCATCATTTTTACCACTACAGATGCAGTGCTCCAGACTAAAAAAAAAAAACAAGGAGCCATTGGCTCCTAACCTGAAAAACTTAGGAGCCAAATAAAATTTTTAGGCGCCAAATTTAAATACATAAAATTATAACGTCCGGCCCTTAATAGAACTGTCCTATCCTATTTTTTGGGGGGACAAGGTGACTAAAACATAGTGAATTGTGAGGTTTTATTTATTTATGTTTCTTTTACGTGTTCACTGTATAGGATCTTTTTTATATTTTAATAGTTTGGACTTTTTGGACATTTATTAATATATTTTATATGTAAAATTGGGAAATGGGGTGATTAATGGGCCATTCAGACGGCCGTAGTATCGTGGATCCACAAAAATACGGATCTGCAATACCACGGATGCCGCCCGGCCTGTGTTCCGCAATTTGCCGAACATGGCCGGGCATCCTGATCAAAATGCCTGTTCTTGTCTTCTGTTGCGGACAAAAATAGGACATTTTCTATCATTTCTTGCGGAGCCGCGGCTAGGCAAGTTCACAAGCCGCCCATTTAAGTGAATGCAGCCGTATCTATTCTGCAAAATTGCAGAATAGATGCGGGCACGTTCACACGGTTGTATATATATTAATATATTGGTGGTTTTTTTTTTTACTTTTTATTTAATAATTATTGGCCCCCTTCAGACCTCGGATCAGCCCAGCGTGCCCCCATCAGACCTCAGATCAGCCCAGCGTGCCCCCATCAGACCTCACATCAGCCCAGCGTGCCCCCATCAGACCTCAGATCAGCCCAGCGTGCCCCCATCAGACCTCACATCAGCCCAGCGTGCCCCATCAGACCTCAGATCAGCCCAGCGTGCCCCCATCAGACCTCACATCAGCCCAGCGTGCCCCCTTCAGACCTCACATCAGCCCAGCGTGCCCCCTTCAGACCTCACATCAGCCCAGCGTGCCCCCATCAGACCTCACATCAGCCCAGCGTGCCCCCATCAGACCTCATAAAAGCCCAGCGTGCCCCCTAATAAAATAAAAAAATCTCTCACCTGTCCTGCGCCGCACCTCCGCTCCGGTGCCCGGCGCTGCACTGTCACCTGACTGCATGCAGCGTCAGGTCAGAGTGCGCGCACTACGTCCTGACGCTGTACGCGGTCAGGACAGTGCAGCGCAGGCCAAGAGAAGAAGAGGAGCGCCGGGCGCCGGACAGGTGAGAGATTTTTTTTTTTTTTATTTTGTCTGCATGTCTCCATGTTCTCTGATACTAGGCTGTGCTAAACTAAAAATTTTACGCACAAGCGTAAAAATAAAAAATAATGATTTGATACTTACACGTCCCCGACCGCCACGGGCTCTCCCACGGGTTCTGGGAGGCCTGCCGCACGTGCGAGCGGGCGCCATGTGTCCGCATCGCCGCAGCGCCATACATGTACATGATGGTATCCACTTGGCTAAGTTGCTGTGGTTCCTTCCACCTTGCAATGATATCACTCACAATTAATGGTGGAATATCTGGGAGGGAAGAAATTTTATGAACTGGTCGTGGCAGCCGTGACATCCTAATACAGGACCACTCTGGAATTCAGTGAGTGCGTTAGAACGAGCCATTCTTTCACAAATGTCTGTAAAGGCAGATTGTATGGCTATGGGCTGGATTTTATACACCTGTGGCAATGGGACTGAATGAAACAAGAAATCAGTGATAAAGTATATCAGAGATAGATAGATAGATAGATAGATAGATAGATAGATAGATAGATAGATAGATAGATGTCACATTATTACACTGATGAGATAATTATAATTTCCACGCTGTTAGTGACAGCAGGGAGATATCTTATATATTGATATGTTTATTATATTAAATAATTTGGATCAAACCATTTAGTTTAACTCATATTGTTTGATTTTCCACATATCGGTTTCCAAATCCTCCAAATGTTAACGTATTTAGACATTTCATTATTTAGCTGCCAGCTCTTTAAATGATTTGAGTATTTAATTTCCAATTAGATTTTGCTCTCCAAATGTGATTGCTGTTCCTCAGGTTATTAATGGCGTGTGTTGCTGAAGGAGATATGGCACAGTTTTGTTGAAATGCTTCATTCTCCACTCTCACAAAGTAAATACAAGAAAAATTGTCTTCTACGGTTTCTACTCATTTAAGTTAAATTTCATTTTACTGCAGAATTCATCTCCAAGTGATTATTTATGGACCTGTTCCACATGTCTCCAAATTACAATATGCAGGATTATTAAACTCATGGTTACGAAATGTGGAATTGCAAGCTGCTATAAGAAAGTTTTATTTGCCCACATGGAAAAACTCATAAGACTCCATAGTAAAACTCTGTGCTTCCTTTTTCTAACACAGGGTGCAGCGTACATAGAGAAGTAAGAGCCCCATACAAGGATCAAACCAGGCCCCCACACAGGACAGAAGGGTTTCCGCCTAAACCCTTTTCAATGATCCATGGGCCAGTTTTCCACTGCTTCGTTTGCTAAAAGTTGTTTTTTTAGAGAGTAGAGTCCTGACCAAGTTTTCACCCCCAGTAGAAGGGGGATGATTCCAACTAAGACTGGGCCCCCTCTTGCCCTGGGCCCCATAGCAGTCGCATGGTCTGCCGCTATGGTAGTTACGCCCCTGCCATCACGAGACTATGGACTTTCTACAGTCTATCCATGAAGTGACCAATAGAACTGCTGCTGGTTTGTAGATGATACTTCTGAAGCGAGATACCAGAAATGATAAACAGAAGACTGGTCATGATGGCAAGTCAATGTAGGCAGAAGTCCAAAGGTAAAGTTTTGAATTGGTCTGGGTCATATCCAAATAAGAGGAATCAATTAACCTGTAACAGGGAGCCAGCGACACGCTCCCTCCCTGCAGCGCCGCTGGTCTCCTGTGTCTATGCAGGAGCAGGGACGCGGCCGGTGTCCTCATCTACATGACGACAAGGGGGCAGAGAGGACCCGGCTGCGCACGCATCCTCAGCGCAGCCGGCGTCCCCCATCCCCTAGACAATGAGGTTGCCTGTGATTGGTCCTATAACCTTCATCAGCGTTTGTATACTATTGTGACTTCAGTGTTGATCTTGGCTTTGAACTTGACCTTGTCTTCCCATCTCCCTTTGTACTGACGTTACCTCTCGGCTTCTGACCTCGGCTCATATTTTGACTCTGCTCCAGTGTTTCCCCTTGGTATTGACGTGACCTCCTGGCTTTGACCTCGGCTTGGTAATATTCTCTTGTTCTTGTGTTCTGTCTTTGTCTGTTGTTCCTCTCCACGTAAGCCCCAGCACGTACTTAATCAAGGGACTGCCGTCCAGTTGTACACCGTCAGTTAGGATGGACTGTGCAAGTAGGCAAGGACAGTGGGTTTGAGTTCAGGGCTGCACTATTCCTATATAGGACAGAACCTAGTTGCTTAGGCAAGATGTGGAAGTATTAAACAGGTCTAAATAATAAGAGGTGCAGGGGATGAGTCAAGATTATTAACCGCGACAGATCCATACAGAACTGTACTAGGTACATTACAAAGCATTAAATAACATGTGTCTTTCTCAATTGCTGCACCATCCTCAAGGGGCACCATGTTCGGACCACACCTCAAAAGCCTCTTATTGTAACAACGCCGGTTGTACAGCGCCGGGAGGGTTTTTAAAGATAGGGCCACACTTAACCCCAGAGATGCCGTGGTCATGTTTGTGCTCTGGGAGGCCCGTATGGGGCCCATAGGCTCTGTTCGGCTCAGTTATGTCCCGAATCCATCCTTTCCCTTCTCCCGCTCCTATAACGGAGCAGGAGAATGGAAAGGCTGAACGCTGATGTGAACAAAGCCTTAAACAGAATACAAGGAATACTAACAATCCTGGATACAAATGCACAGAGCTCACGCTATACACTGCATCTTAGCGCAGAAAGCAGAAACGTTCAAAGAAAGGTTAACCAATCAGGAGCTCTCCCCTAAACTAACCAAGCTGTTAAAAGTGGTCAGCTGACCCGCACTAAATGATCAGTTAGCATAGCAACTGACATAAACAATACTTGTAGACGGGAGAAGATGAAACAACAGGAAAATCCCTGCTGCTCACAGCATTTACAAGCTGATTGTTCCAAGTCCTGATACAGAATAAGCTGTAGCCAGCCAGACATGTCCCCTGCAGCTGTGACTGCAGATGAAATGTAGTATTACGTAGCTGCCAACCAGATGAATGGCCATAGAGACTGTATGGCATCCATATGCGCTAATATGGCATATAGACAGGATTTATCTTCAAATTCATCTCAATACGGCCTTAGATTGTATCCCTTTAACTTCTATAAGTCTTCTGGGCCATATAATTGATACATCTTTGTAATAAACTAAACCGTATATAGAAGCAGGAATTTACTTTTGTTCTACTGGTAATGGGAATTATCACTTATCTGGCAAAATACCGCTAACTTAAATCAATGAGATCTCGCTTGATTGTTTCTGTTTGATGTAAGTGTTAAATCAATATAACAACGCTACAGCAAAATTCAATTAAAGGGACCTGACAATGTGGTGGTGAAGTAGTAATTTTCAGTTAACTAAAATTATATATATTGTTAATGGAAAAATGAAACTTGTTATAGGAAAAATCTGCAGGAGGGTGAAGGACAGACAGCTTATTGTATATGACAGGAACTGGTTCAGTAGCAATAAAAATCACACATAAAATACATATGATCATGCACTTGAGGCCTTAACTTTAATAAATCTACAGGGCATCACTACTGTTTAAGGAGAAGCACAAGAGCATTACTATCGTGAGGGGGCATGAAAGGGGCATCTCAATTGCTGCACCATCCTCAAGGGGGCACCATGTTCGGACCACACCTCAAAAGCCTCTTATTGTAACAACGCCTGTTCTACAGCGCTGGGCGGGTCTTCAGGACCCTTTGATTTTCCATTTTTGCGTTTTAGTTTTTTACTCCCGGCCTTCCCACAGTCCTAACTTTTTAAATTTTCTGTTCACATAGCCTTATGAGGGCTTATTTTTTGCAGGACAAGTTGTACTTTCTAATGGCGTCTTTCACATTTACATGCCATGTAGTGGGAAGCAGAAAAAAAAAATTCCAAATGGGGTAGAATTTAATTTTTTTACGCCGTACACTATGTGGTAAAATTAACCTGTTATCTTCAGTCTCCAGGTCAGTACATTTACAACGATACCACACTTATATTTTTTCTTGTATTTTAATACTGAAAAAAAATTAAAACCTTTGAGAAAAAAAATGTATCACCATATTCTGACCCCTATAACTTTTTTGTAGTTATGTGTACAGGACTGTGTTAGAGCTCATTTTTTGCGGGACAATCTGTACTTTTCGGTGATACCAATTTGAAGTGTATGCGACTTTTTGATCACTTTTATAAAAAACATTATAGGGGAGTTGAAGTGACAAAAATGGCGAATTGGGTGTTTTTATTTTTTTTCCCGTTACGCCATTTGTCGTATGCCATTAACATTGTTATATTTTAATTTTATGGGCATTTTCGCACGCGACAATGCCCATGATGTTTATGTTTTTATTGGTTAAGTATTTTTATTTATATTTTAAGGAAGGGGGGTGATTTGAACTTTTATATTTTTTTTATATTGATGAAAACTTTTTTTTACTTTTTTTTAAGTCACCTTGGGTGACAATAACTGGCAATCATTAAATTGCCCATAGTGTTCTTTGATGGCTATATAGTCATCAAAGAACACTTCATGTGCTCAATAGTGATCAAATGCTGTCACCTAGTGGCTTTTTTTGGTATTTACCAGAAATAGGATCCGAAGCCTGCTTGAGGCTTCAGACTATTTCAGCGTAGTAACAGGTCCCCCGATCTCAGCCGGGGAACGCTGTTACCGGACCGGAAGTGTGCGGCTTCTGGTTCTGGTTAATAAATCTACAGGGCATACTGTGTGAGGAGAAGCACAAGAGCATTACTATCGTGAGGGGGCATGAAAGGGGCATCACTATTTTGACAGGGAACTAATGGGGCATCACACTAAGGGGACATCACTATTGTGAGACGGCTGGCATCACTATTGTGATGGGACACTAAGGTGGCATTACTATTATAACAAGGAATTAAGAGGACTGTGAGAGAGAACTAAGGGGCATCACTACTGTGTGGAGAAATAAGGGGGCATAATCCTTGTGAGAGGGCACTAAGTAGGCACCAATATTGTGAGAAGGCACTAAGTGGGCATCACTATTGTGAGGAAGTGGGCACAAAGTGGGCATCACTATTGTGAGAGGGCACAAAGTGGGCATCACTATTGTGAAAGGGCACAAAGTGGGCATCACTATTGTGAAAGGGCACAAAGTGGGCATCACTATTGTGAAAGGGCACAAAGTGGGCATCACTATTGTGAAAGGGCACAAAGTGGGCCTCACTATTGTGAAAGGGCATAAAGTGGGCATCACTATTGTAATGGGGCACTAAGTGGGCATTACTATTGTGATGGAGCGCCAAGGGGGCATCGCTATTGTGAGCAGACAGTAACGGGCATCACTGTTGTGATGTGGCACTAATGTGGCATCACTACTGTGATGGCGAACTAAGCAGGCATCACTAATCACTATTGTGAGTGGGCAAAAAAGGGAAATTATCATTTTGACAAGGAACTAAGAGGACATTACCATTCTTAGTGGGCACTAAGGGAGTATCACTATTCTGAGTGGGCAATAAGGGGGAATCACTGCTGTGAGCGGGAACTAAGGAAGCATCACTGTTGTGAGGGGGAAATCAGGGGGCTTTACTACTCTGAGGTGAGCATTTACAGGGCATGGATTGGATCTATATGGATAAAATTTGGGTGGCTAAACACACAAAAACAATGCAGATGTATCTCAGTTGTCCAGAGCCTTGTACCTCCATTTTTGTTGTGTCCATTGGGTGTGTCCTTTCTGTTGCAGCTCTCCCTCTACCCCATCTCAATGGATGTGTCCTTCCCGCTACAGCTCTTTCCCTATAAAAGCTCAGGAGGTGCGGTGTCTTTTCTGATGCAACTTTTTCCTTATAACAGCTCTTGGGGGTGTCCTTTCCGCTGCAGCTTTCTCCCTGTACCTGTCGCAGATTCTAACAGTTGATCTGACTGGTGGTAGTTGAAAGATGACCATGCTTATCCATGTACATTACTATAGAGATTAAACACCAGGGGGCACCATTATAATTAAACAAACAGAATATCTCACAACTGGATCATTTTTGTAACTTAATGTAAATTTTCATACTAAATTAGATTAAAATAATATTAAATGGTAGCACAACCCCTATAAGTACTGAAAAAAAGTTCTGTATTCCAGTATTTTACATGGTAAAATAGATGTGAACTTTAAATAAGAAACTTGATTGGGGAATTTTCAGCTCTGTGTGCCTACTGTAATCCTTATATAGTGGCATACGTGAAGGTTGTTAGATTAGAAAATTGTTCTCAGTTTTATATTTTAGAGGTGGTTAAGCTACTTGTGAGATCAGGGAATTTTCTACTAAGAAAGAGATTTGAAAGCAAGTTCATGTTCTGTCTTAAAGAAGAACTCCCGCAAAAAATTTTATTCCATGTCCTGCTAGAAATGTACATGATGTAATCTGTAGTGAACGTCATTTTCTTACCAGTGTCTGTATTTTTGACTTATATAATCCTGAAGTTTCTTATCTGTGTCATGTGACTATGAATTAGACCCACCAACTCACACAGAGACTTATGTGTGGACAGGAAGTCTAATTCTCTATGTATTCCTATGGGAGCCTCACTTTCAGTCTCATAGGAATGAATAGAGCAGTGACAGGCTTCCTGTCCTGGGTCAGTTGGAGGTCAGGGAGTTGGTCACATGACTCAGCTACAATAAGAAGAGAGGTTATTACTCACAATTACATTCTCTGATAAGAAGATGACATTCACTATAGATTATATCAGGCATATTTCTAACAGGCCAGAGAATAAAAAATTTGGCGGGAGTTCTTCTTTAAGTGTATTAGTGCCTGATGAAGCACATTGTCCTCTTGTGTCTGTGTCTAAGCCACCAACCAAGAGCCCACGGCCTTATTGATCTTGTAGGATGAAGTCTCATTTATTATTTAAGATAAATGTAGAGATGAGCGAAGTATTCCAAAATTCGATTTGGCTGCTTTGCCGAATTTTATAAAAAAATTTGCTTTGTGATGAGTTACTTCGTCACGAAGCGCATTTCTTTGTAAGTAGTGGGTGCAATCATAGGGAGCGGCAATTGTGCCGCTCCCCATCATAGTACCCCTCAGATGCCGCGTTCATACATGCAATAATCTGGTGTAAAATAAAAATAAATTAATAAAATCATACTTACCACATCCATTTGCTCGCAAAATCCATTTAGCGCAAAATCTTTCAAAGCCCGCGATGACATCACCATGCCAGTTGGCGTGGTGACATCATACGTCACCGCTCATGGGATTTTGTGCGAGATCTTCAATCATGATGGCGGTGGCTGGGCTGGCGCGAGCGAATGGATGAGGTAATTATGATTTTTTTTTGTTTTTTTACACCATTTCAGTGAATATAGATTTGTTACTATGAAGCACAAGGAAACTCGGCTTCGCAGCGAATCGAATTTTCCTTGAAATTTGGATCGAAGTCCATTTTGTGGAGACCCATGACCATTTCACTTCCAAAAATCTACAGTAAAGCTGTGGAGCTATGGCACTAGAGCTAGCTGAAGGACCCAGCTTCACACGGGTATATTTCATCTATTTCATGTGTGTGTGCCGTTAAAAGATATCGACAGTATCCCCCATAACAGTGACCTCTACAACACCCCGCCGCCTTAAGAGTGATCTCCACAGCCCTCTACCCCTTAACACTAACCCCCCTCATTTATACTATACTAAGAATGTCCTTTGTTGCCTATAGCAACCAATCATAGCTCATATTAATGATGTGTAGCAAAATAGAAGCTGAGTTGTGATTGGTTGCTATATGCAATCTGATAGATATCCAGGCTAACTGCCACAACAGTCAATGGCTCCTGTAGTTTGGCGGTTAGGTTACTAAGCGTATTTTTTGGCAAATAATCAGGAGGCGGCTGTGCAAAATTTTGTCATTGTAAATGCGACGGTGCCGATTCCTTTAGCGGACATACACACATACATACATTCAGCTTTATATATTAGATGTTCTATTATCCGTGCTTTTCACAGTTTAGGACAAGGATGCCCAACCTGCGGCCCTCCCGCTGTTGCAAAACTACATCTCCCGGTATGTCTGGACAGCCTTCAGCTATTAGGGCATGCTCGGAATTGTAGTTTTGCAACAGCTGGAGGGTTGCAGGTTGAGCATCCCTGGTTTAGGAGGTTCTCCACTTTGGACAATCCATATTAGTTAGAAGGGTCTATTGACATTGAGGTTATTACAAACCGCCCCTTTCTTGGATTCCAGCAATCAGCTACATAATGCACAATCTGATCCCTTATAATTCAACTTTTAATTTCCAGGCAAGCATAAAATGAATTCATGTATCTAGCACTTTTCACTGTGAGAGATCAGGTTGGAGTTATTAAAACCCCAGGACACGGTCTACAGCTTACTGGAAAACGCGTTTTACCGAAATATCGGGAACGGTGTTACTTTTCTTTCTACATTCAAATGTTATTTGTAATTCATCCCTTAAAGGGGTTGTCTCACTTCAGCAAATGGCATTTATTATGTACAGAAAGTTAATACAAGGCACTTACTAATGTATTGTGATTGTACATATTGCCTCCTTTGCTGGCTGGATTATTTTTTTTCACATTATACACTGCTCGTTTCCATGGTTATAGGAAATAGGAAAAAACACTAGTTTACGTGAACGCTCCCACGTTCCCTGCCACCAAAAAGGCTGGCGCTTTTTCCCATATAGTGCAAGCATGACCACCACTGATAGATTGCAGGGTGATCTTAACCATAGTAACGAACAGTGCATAATGTGATGGAAAAATGAATCCAGCCAGCAAAGGAGGCAATATGGATAATCACAATACATTAGTAAGTGGCTTGTATTAACTTTCTCTACATGATAAATGCCACTTGCTGAAGTGAGACAACCCCTTTAATGATAATTATTGTACCCTCTGTAATGTACTATTTTTATCTTAAATTTAATTTCTGATTGGCCATAAAAGAATAGACACTTAGGCCCCATTCACACGACCGTATGTACATTTCCGCATCTTATCCGCATTTTTGCGGATAAGATGCGGAACCATACGGACCCATTCATTTTTCCATAGGAGAAAAAAATGTGGAATGCACACCGTGTACATTCTGCATCCCGTATCTCATGGAAGATCTTCCGCAAAAAAAATAAAACATGTCCTATACTTGACCGCAAAATCACGTCCATAGCCCCATTAAAGTCAATGGGTCCGCAAAATTGCGGAACACTACGGAAGACTTTCCGTATGTCTTCCATTCCGTCTTTATACGGATCACGGAATACATACGGTCGTGTGAATGGGGCCTTAGTGGGAGATTTATAAAAACTGGTGTAACTGAAAACTGGCTTAGTTGCCCATAGCAACCAATCAGATTCCACCTTTCATTTTCCAAAGGAGCTCTGAAAAATGAAAGGTGGAATCTGATTGGTTGCTATGGGCAACCAAGCCACTTTTCCTTTTCACCAGTTTTGATAAATCTTATTAAAATGAATTACTTAAAGGGGTAACATATATTAGGTTTAGCACACCCTGGTTTAGCACACCCATTGACAAATACCTTATTAAGGATTTCAGTGTTGAAGAAGCACTCCCACAAAAAAAAAATTCTCTGACCTGTTAGAAAGGTACATGATGTGAACTGTAGTGAAGGTAATCTATTCATCAGTGTATTTGTGAGTTATAAACTCACTTCTGATCCTCAGCTGTGTCATGTGACTAACTATGCTCTTGCCCTGTGAGACAATCCGAATGATGATTGGGGAGGTCACTCAGACGCAGAGGTGTTTCCCGGGAAATATGGTAAAGTGAAATTATCACTGATTGCTCAGCTGCTCTATTCCTGTGTGTTCTGACTAATGGAGCGGAGTCATGACCTATCAGGTTGTGGTCCAGGGACTCTGTGCTCTATTTAAACCCCTTCCTGGCCATACACCAGTACCAGTGATAGTCTATGACTCACTAGCTGTGTTTCTGGTTCCTGTGCGTATTGGATTGCCCATTCCTATGACCATGGCTTGTCTTCTGAGCACTCTCTGTCTCTTGTTTGGTACTGCATAGCTTGTCTGGTTCTGACCCATTTACGTACGACCCTGTTTTGGCTCCTTGTGTTTTTCTGTCTCTGCACCTCAGTAGCATAAGGACTGTCGACCAGTTGCGGTCTTGCTACCTAGGGCTTGCAATGCAAGTAGGTAGGAAAAGCAGACTGGGTTCTAGATTAGGGCTCACTGTCCATGTCTGTCCCGACCTACAGATGTTACAAAGGATAAATCATATGCAGTGAGCCTCTAGGCTCCCCCTAGTGGCAGCTATAGTCAGGCAGAATTGTACTGTTTAATTATATTGGGGAAATTATTAAAAGTTGCCTAAACCTTCACACAGGTCTGCACCTTCTGCTGGCATCGGCTCTGCTGCATGTAGAGTACAGATTCTATATACTTTCTGTGAATCCATTCTCAGCATGCTGCAAGTGCAGAGCAGAGGTGGTGCAAACGCTGCTGCACCTTCCATGCTTTGTGTGAAGGTTTCAGTACACCTTTAAATCATTTAAAATATTTTTATTTTTTTTTAAATAAAAGTTACAAATTGTGCACCCCATATTTGCATTAAAACTTGTGACCTTGTACATCTCATAGTACTTTCGAAAAGTGGTGAAAAATGAGGGTGGGCTTAGGTCTGGGGCAGAGCTACTGTCCATCTGACAAAGTTACTATGGTTTAAACCAGAAATTGGTGAAAATTGTAGTGCAAATGTACAGCAGGTGTATATTTCAACTTATGGTGAACAGACAGACAAATACACCCCAAATATGCACCATCGAATAAATTTGGCTCATCTAACCCTAATATATGTTGGTTTAAGACTCACATATGAAAATAATTGTGCCTCAATCACTATACAGATTACTGAGAAATCAATCAGCAAAGAATTGTGGACCTAGATACTGTATATCAAAAAATAAAATGGTGGACAATCATAGTAACATAGTAACATAGTTTATAAGGCCGAAAAAAGACATCTGTCCATCCAGTTCGGCCTGTTTTCCTACAATCGCTTTAAGAAACCAGAAATCAACAGCAGAAGTAAATCCCACGGCAAGCCCGACCTCACTACTGCAGTTCTGTTGGCGTTGCTCCGTCACCATGACAACCAGCTGACAGAGTACTTCTTATTGGTGGAGTATTTAAACAGGGAACTGCTGGCCATAGCTGCCTGTGATTGGTGTTCCAGCCTCATCAGCTTTGTGTTACCCTCAGCCTTATTTCCTGGTTCCTGACCTTCTGTCTGTTTTTCTGATGAGTTCTCCTATTTGACCCGGCTGTGTATTTGACTCTACTTTGTCTCTACATTTTGGTTCTGACTTGACTCTCTGGCTCTGACCTGGCCTCTTTGAGTTTTCTTTACCCTCTAGATTAGGTCCTGTGCACTTATCCATGTTAGGGACCGCCAACCAGTTGGGAGTCGCCTTTAGGGCGGACTGTCTTAAGTAGGTAGGGACAATGGTGTGGGTGGAACTTATGTAACAAATCTACTTTGATTTATTATGAAAATACTATTCCACCAGCTTAGTTACAGTCACATTTCTTTAGATTTATCTGCAGTGGTATATTACAGCCGAATGTTCACTCCTTTGGTGGGATGAATTAAAGATATAAAAGTATAGCACATAGATGTGACTGATCTCAGATCAGCGTTTGTTCTTCACTAAGTGCACAGTAAAGATCTATACACTTTTTGATGTATAAATCAGTGCAGGGACAGATCATACATTTTTAATTATATTTTTTAATTTCTGACAACTGGAGCTTTGCTAATACATTTTGCATTTAAACACTGAGGTAGAATCAAAATTCTGTGGAATAGATTTTCTTCTGCATCCGTTGTAAAAAGAAAAGGATAAACTTTTGTTATTTATGCAATAGAAAATTGTCAAGAAGAAGAAGTAACGTTAGTTCCAAAAAGTGATGTTTCACCTCCTTCTAGATCAACATTGTAGGATAATAGGTTAACCCCTTCAATGCAGACAGACCACGCAACTGCTTCGGGTCTTGGGAGTGGAGAGGAGTGGAGAGGTTCCCATTGTAAAAAAGCTGCATTTTCATGCAGCCACCACCAAAGGTGTCTGACCACGGCTTTCTCCTCTCTCCCGCTGAAAACATAAACTTGGATGACCTAAGAGTGTATGTGTATGGAGGAGTAGAAGGCAAGCTGACAGATATCAAATGTGTTTGTGGACATCGTTAAACAGCATCTGTCAGCATGATCAACCCTATCAGACCAGGCATATTGCCTGGCAGGGTTGATCATGCTGATTAGAAAGGTACCTAAGTTATGCTTGTACTTCAGCATTCCCAAAATATCTGTATTTTTATGATTATGCAAATTAGCTGATTTGAGCACCAAGGGGTCGGCCAGAAGATTCGGAGCACTACTGTTGTAAAGCACTCCCAGCTCCCCTGTGATTGACGAGGCTAAAGTACATCTTGTCTTCATCAGACCCTTAGTGAAAAAAAATAAAAATGAAATAGCAGCCATAAAAACAGAAAACAGTTGCTCACATTGGTGACAGAGTGGTTTCCTAACTGTAATGTACTAAATAATGTGAAATGCCTGATTTGCTAATGTATTGTGGATTACATACGGTCCCGGCACTGATTGGTGGTAAGAGAGCATCAGGACAAGGTAGAGAGGGCTGTGGGGGGAGGAGAGCATACTCACTTTGTGGTCCTCCCAGCAGCTGCGCTCTTCTTCTGCCAGCGAAGCCGGCACATGCATAGTCGGTATCTACGCTGCTGACACACCTGCCGTAGTGTTGTCACCATTACCCTGCAATATTGCAAAAGTATTCCAAAGGGGATAACAGAAGGTGCTGTAGGGCATCATAAAATAGAAGGCGGACATTATAGGTCAGCGGCACATGTATTACCCTCTGGTGGGTTCCTTCCAGTTGTTTGCTATGATTAATAGAGATGAGCGAAGTATTGGAAAATTCGATTCGGCTGCTTCGCCGAATTTTACAAAAAAATTTGCTTTGTGACAAATTACTTTGTTATGCAGCGCATTTCTTTGTAAGTAGCTGGTGCAATGACAGGGAGCGGCGATTGCTCCGCTCCCCATCATTGTACCCCTCAGATGCCGTGTTCATTGCTGATGGGATTTCGCAAGGAATCTTCAATCAAGATGGTAGCCAGCTCTTCGCCCTCAAACAGATTAGGCAAGTATAATTTTTTAAATTAATTACTGCTATTTCAGGGAAATTGATTTGTGAATCATGAGGAAATTCGGCTTCGTGCCCAATCGAATTTTCCCTGAAATTCGGATCGAAGTCTAGACTTCAATTCGCTCAACGCAAGTGATTACACCTGAATTCCTGTACAAGGTTGCAAATTCCACAGAAAAATGAAAGAGGAGAAATATCAGCTTTCCCCCTTCTCCCGGGCCTCACGCCCCTCTGTTTCTGTGATACTTTGATTACAATTTGAACAGAAAAATTATAATAGACTTAAAGGGGTTGTCCCACAAAAAATATTTTACATTTTTCAAACCAGCACCTCGATCTGAATACTTTAGTAACAGTACGTAGTTAAAAATTTAGTATAGTGAAATCTGTATAGGGTCACTTGCTGTTTGCTCTTTCTCTATTTGATACATCTGGACACACATGCTTCAACTGCCACCAGCTGCTGCAGAAAGGACACACACCCCTGATAAAGTGCACGCCCCCTGAGCTGCCAGCTTGAAATAAATCTAGCTGAGCAATGAATGGGGAGATCTCTGGTTCCATGTGAGGCAAGTTTGTTTGAAAGAGATTTTCATGTACTACATCAGTGATTTTCAACCAGTGTGCCTCCAGCTGTTGCAAAACTCCCACCATGCCCTTCTGTAGGCTGATAGCTGTAGGCTGCCTGGGCATGATGGGAGTTGTAGTTTTGCAACAGCTGGAGGCACACTGGTTGAAAATCACTGTACTACATGATATCTGATTTTCATTTTTTACATTGCTCATGGGATCACCCCTTTAAAACCATTGGTATCATGACAAGTCTTCCAAATGTTTCAGCTAAATAGCATAAATATATTATTGTCCGTCTTCTTCCAGGAGCCAGACGTTCAGTACAAACAATAGCTCTGGAAATTCTGAAATGTCAGGCTGCCATGCAGCGTTTCCCCATAGAAACAGAGGACACGGAGGCTCGTGATTTAAAATAAGATATTGATTACATTCGTTTAAATTGCTCTGGATGTGGGATTGAAAGGTCAGGAAAATGAAATGCCTTAATAAATCATTCCTGCAATCTTTACAGATAATTGTACGACTCACATGCCTTTCAAAGGCAGAAACGAGTTAAAACCAATTTTGAGGTGAACATTTATCATATTTAAATTGATTAAATTCACGGAACAATGTACAGTATAAATCGGTCAGACCTAACACACTAATACTAATTTTATCTGCCGTATATTCTAAGATGTACCGGCATGAAAAACTGAAAAAGTATGAAGAGCAGGGGAGTAGAAAGAAAAATGTAGAGTCGAATAAGCATCAAGACAATCTACTTACATCTGTCAACCATCTGCTAGGCCGCCATCAAGACAGTACCAGCAGTACTACTGTCAGGGGCCCAGGCATATGAGTCCAGATGAGTCAACTCTCATTTGCCACCAGTCAGTGGCATAACTACTGTAACACCCCAGAGTGGTGTTACCACTCCTAAGCCCCGTTACTATCCAAGTTTGCTAACTTGAATGTCATCTATGCATTTTATTCCAGATCCTACACACCGTGCATTCCTAACAATGTTTGTAACTAGGGATGAGCGAACTTTTGAAAAGTTCGGTTCAGTTCGCTTCGGCGAACTTTAGTGAAGTTCGGATTCGTACGAACCGAACCTAAAACGAACCTTGCTATAATGGCTGAATAATTGCTGCTACAATAATGGGAGTCAGATAGGGTACAGTTTCGTTTACTTGCAGTTGCTATTACAATGAAAAAAGTGGAAAAAATCCAAGTGACTTCAACAACGGCGACGCAAAATATACGCATATTTGAGAATTTACACTAATGCGTACGCTAATGCGAATATTCCCGCACAAATAACGAACATACAGTGTAGCGTTGTTAAAGGTACGCTACTTAACTGAATATGTACGCATTAGCGTTCAAATACACTGTGTCTGCGAACATTCCTACTCAAGTAACGAACATACAGTCTAGCGTTGTCAAAGGTACGCCACTTAACTGAATATGTACGCATTAGCGTACGCATATACTGCATCTGCGAACATTCCTACTCAAGTAACGAACATACAGTCTAGCATTGTCAAAGGTACGTGCTGTACATGTAATGTGCCTGGTGTACCAGCAGGTGGCAGGAAACAAGGCAGAGCTGTAGTTACTCGGAATGGACCTTTCCATGCCATTCTGACTCCTCTTATGGAGAGGAGTGGGCTAGTCCCACTTCCTGCAGGAAGGGTGGGAGTCCAGTTAGAACCAGTCCAGGTTTACCCCGTTAGGGGAAGGTGTGCAGGGGCACGTCTCTGCTGGACGTGCCCATGCCAGCCAGAGCACCTTCAGCTCTGCTGGCCAGAGAGAGAGACAGAATTCTGAAGCCTCAGAAGCCAGGAGGATAGTTCCTTGACATAATACATGTCCGGCCAAGGAAAGAGGTGCAGCATAATGGAGTAAAGCAAAGGCTCCAAGTCAGCTTGTCAGTACAGCAGTGAGCAACAGAGTTAGAGCAGAAGTGTGTTTGCCTGCCAGTTATATGTTAAAAAACCTGCTGGGGCCAAGACAAAGCCACAAGATTGTTGTTGGATGCAAGTCTACCTAAGTAAAGCTGCGTTGGATTTCACCTCAAAGTCTGGACTTGTTTATTCCTTCTCTCAATTATTCCCCTATTTATTGTGACCGGAGTCAAAGCCTGGGGTCCAGCCATCTCCAGGTAAGAGCACCGTGACACGCCACAAGAGACATTTTACGCCACTAATATACCACTTAGCATTCCTACACCTAGGAGGCGTTTTTCTCTTTTTTAGAGGATAGGACCCTGGGGGTAGGCCGCCTATTGCATTACAATTGACTGGGCCCCACAGCAAATTTTTGAACGGGCCCCCCCAACTCACATGCAAACCCCACTCCTGTGGCTAGTCAAGATTGAGCTTTCATACAAGGCCCGGCATATAATGTCATTGTGTAATACTTTTAAGGGAGCTCTGACAATAAAATCTTTTGGTCTTCCTCCTGAGGGGGCCCCTTGTGGGTCTGGGCCCCAAAGCAGCCGCTTCCCCTGCTTCCCCTATAGCTGCGCCCCTGTCACCAGTCATCTATTGAGATCTACAGAATGACCCTTTAAAGGGGTTTTCCAGGCTCCTGATATTGATGACCTTTCCTCAGAATAGGTTTTGAATACCTGATCGGTGAGGGTCTGACACCCCACACCCCCATGATCAGCTGTTCCTTGCAGGCTCTGATGCTACAACTAGCACTTTAAATAGAGCAGGAAGCACAACTCCATTCAAAGTCTAGTGGCCATACTGGGTTACTGCAGCTAAGTTTTCACTTAAAGTGTAACTGTCATATTTTTTTTTATTTGCTAGTTTATTAGAGCTAGGCTTTAGTGTTGAGCGAGCATGCCGAACACAGAGTGTACTCAAGCTCGATGCTCGAGTCTCTTCCCCGCACTGTAATGTTGATTTGTACGTTAATGCGTACAAATTTGTATGCTAATGCGTATGAATTTGTACACTAATGCGTACGCATTTTGTACACTAATACGTATGCATTGGTATGCTAATGCATACAAATTCAGTTAACCCTTTCAGTACCGGAGGTTTTTTCTGTTATGCATTTTCGTTTTGCGCTCCCTGCCTTCAAACAGCCATAACTGTTTTATTTTTCTGTTCACATAGCTGTATGAGGGCTTGTTTTTTGCGGGACAAGTTGTACTTTCCAACGCCACCATTTAATATTGCATATGGTGTAATGGGAAGCAGGAAATAAATTCCAAATCGGGTGAAATTGCAAAAAAAACGCTATTCCGCTACAGTTCTACGGGTTTCTTATTTACAGCGTTCGATGTTCATTAAAACTGACCAGTTACTTTCATTCTACTGGTCGGTACGAATCCGGCGATACCTAATATGTATAGCTTTTCCTGCGTTTTGATAGTGATAAAATAATTATAAAGTTGGCCTTTTGGATCCAAAATGGCCGACTTCAAAATGGCCGCCATGGTCACCACCCATCTTGAAAAATTTCCCCCCTCCCATATACTAATGTGCCACAAAGAGGAAGTTAATATCACCAACCATTCCCATTTTATTTAGGTGTATCCATATTAATGGCCCACCCTGTACTGATAAACCTCATTACCAGCATTTACTGTGAGCTATAATGATGATAATAACCGCCAAAATAATCTAGTCAAGAACCACCAGCCTCAAAAAAAATCAAAGAGGCATTTATTTTTTTCACGGACATAGGAAAAAAGTCACCTATTGTACGGACTGTCCAGAAATTTCAAGATCAAAAAATCAAGAACACAAACAAAAAAAAACATGAACAAATATAATAGTACACATGAATTACATGTATTAAATTTTGCGTTACAGACCGCTCAGATCAGGCTATAGACTCTTTTCTCCATATAACAATGGTACCTTTAGTAGAGCTATCCCTCGATGTTATCTTTGTAAAAACACTTTTATAACATATGCTAATAAGCTTGTGCAAGTGCCCAGGGGCAGCGTTGCTTCCAAATCAGGACGGACCAGCCCATGTGTGAGGCAAGTGTGGAGCTGCGCCGACATGAGATTTGAGAAGGAGAGAAGGAGGTAATTATATTAAACAAGGGCGGGCCAGAGGGGTGAAATAGGAGTGGTTTTATGTGCAAAACGCCGAGGTGCCTGGGCACCAACCGAAGCAACGCTGCCCCTGGGTACTTGCACAAGCTAATTAGCATATGTTATAAAAGTATTTTTACAAAGATATCAGCGAGGGATAGCTCTACTAAAGGTATCATTGTTATATGGAGAAAGGAGTCTATAGCCTGATCTGAGCGGTCTATCACTTCCTTCCTGGCTCTTTCCAAATGCCAAACTAAGGTCGAGTTCAGACGTCAGTTATTTCCATCAGTGATTGTGAGCCAAAACTAGGTGCGGGTCAAAAACACAGAACAGTAGGAAATCTTTCCATTATCCCTTGTTTCTGTGTAGGCTTCACTATGGCTCATAGTAACTGAAGTGTGAACTCAGCCTAAGGCTACATTCACAAAACCGCATAAATGGGTCCGCATCCGTTCCACAACGTACCCATTCATTGCAATGGGGCCACAAAAGATGCGGACAGCACACCATGTGCTGTCTGCATCCGTAGTTCTGTTTCACGGCCCCGCAAAGAAGATAGAACATGTCCTATTTTTGTCTGTAATTGCGGACAAGAATAGACATTTTCTATTATAGTGGCAGCCGTGTGCGATCCGCAAATTGTGGAACGCACACGAACCAGTATCTGTGTTTTGTGGATTCGCAATTTGCGGATCTGCAAAATACTACGGCCGTGTAAATGTAGCCTAACTCCGCTTCTCCCCACAGACTGTGGCCTGCTACTTGCTAGCATTCCTCTAGTTAATGCAGACCATGACTTGCCATTGCTTTGCCTGCAAGGTGCATGTGCTCACTTGGCCCCTTAAAGAGCCAGCGCACACCCTAATCTTTAGCAGCCAATGGCTGGCTACCTTGAGGTTCTTAAGGCACCTTCTCCTTTGGGAATGTGCCAGAGCAATAGGTTTTAGTTCACTAGTGCCCTGCAAAAGTGTGCTCTTTCTAAATTTGTCTGCTCGTTTACCGGCCTCTGCTAGTTTCCCGAATTTGAACCTTCGCTGCCTGACCTGACCTCTACCTGATCTCCATTCTGACCCTGGGCTGCCTGCCTTAAATTCAGACTGTTTATCAGATTGCACAAAGTCTGCCTCCCTTGACCTCTGCCTGTCCCTGACTATGGTTTTGCCTGATCCCTCTGTGCTCCGGGGTCTCTTGACCTTCGTGGATCCGCCATTACCTGAACAAACACTAATCCAAGAGGTGGTTCTCCTCCAGTGGAGTCTAGATTCCTGTATAGGGGTTAAAAGATAAAGGCCAGGAGGGTCACTTAGATAACACCCTTAGGAGTTGGCCCAAGTTGAATTTGTTCAAGTGACCGAGTGGATCCTTATCTGCTTCGTATCAGTGGTGCCCATCTCTTTTTGAGTATCTGAACCTAATTTATGACCATTTTACATGGGCTGGCCAACGTTCTGAAATCAAGAATGTTGATTCCAGATCATTGCCTGCTCGTTATCACCATTTAGATGCTGCAATCATCACTTGTGTAAAGGGATGAAAGATCACTACTGTGATTGTTCATCTCCATATGGTTCCATTAAATAGGCATTTACTAAAGTGGATAAAGTGTAAATCTGAGGCTTCCCTTAGCAAGCAAGCTATGATTACATCTCCTCTCATAGCCTTCTGCTCTGTGCATTCATTTAAATTAATTTATGTAATTTAATCTTTGCACTAAGTAGCAATGGTAATGTTTGGGAGGAAAAAGGAACCACTGGCAAAATAAATGAATAAGCAGTGAGCCCCAGAAGATGGGCCAAGAAGAGAAGCTGAGCGACATGGTAAAACATACCCGGCAGCATCCTCTCGATGTAGAATATATCACGTAGTTAAGTACAGTACACTGCAGAGAATGAGGAGTTCTTCTATCTCCAGGGAACAGAGATAACCTTTAGACATGATCGGCCCATGGCAAGTGAAAATAGATCTGTTTGTTTTTGGCCCAAAGGGATTGAAAATGGAAGAATTTGGATGCGATGAATCAGGCAATATAGATTTAGTGAATTTACCCTGAAGACTTGTGTAAATGGAAAATGTAAGATTCTACATGGTTTATGCTATAAACTGGTATGGATGATGAATCTAGCATAACCATCAGGAGAGTCAAGGCCCAATACAGAAAAATGGTCAAGGACCCTTGAGCGTTCTGCATCCTACATCCTAGTTCAGGCTATCTACTTTTGATGGTTAACATAACCTATACCAATTGTTTATTCTATTCCCCACCCATAGAGAGGCACATGCATCCATGGGCTTCATGGTTTTCAAACTTGATATTGTATTAAAAATGCTGAACTTTTATTTGAAGCAATTCAGGCACATTGCCATAGGCTCAACTCAGCTGTAGGAACTTTTATGGGTAATGGACCTGTAAGACAGCAGCATACGATACTTGTCACACACCAGTTTCTTTTGATCCATCTGGGTCAGGAGCCTATGAACAGAAACTACCCCTGAAGGTAGTGGCTTGGTGGTCTCTACCGTAAAGTTCATATCCCCATAAGGTGGTATAAGGGTGAAAACCAGGGGTCTACCTTGACTACACCTTTAATAGTAGCCCCAAACCCAACCCAACCCATCCAATAGGCACAATGAATTCACACCCGCTGCATCAAAGTACACTCAGACCAAGGACCCATCTCTGCACATCTGGACTCCATAACTGACTGTGTTCCAGCTCTGGCTCCTCAAGCCACAGATCCTGTTTGTCAGCCACATTCAGCCTCTCATACCGGATTGCATCTACCATTGCTGCCAGGTTATGGGGAAAACTCCAAGACCTGCCATGGGTCCCCTACTGATTATGTCACAGTAACCTTTGTGTCCCCTCTATCTGGTAAAGCATTGGCTTGGGTCACATGTGGAGATTCCCTGATTACTAACCTGCATGAACTTCTGACTACCTTCTGTAGGTAGGTAGGATGATCCCTCAGCTGCATCATCCTAGCTACCTCTCCACCAGGGCAGTTTGACAATGGTTCAGTACTGCATCAAGTTCCATACCTTGGCCTTTAAGTTTTTCTTGAAATAATGAGGCTCTGGTAGCAGCCTTCTGGGAGGGTCTGGCAAGTAGAATAAAAGACAAGCTTGCAGGCAGTCACTCTGGCTACTATAGCTAAGCTTTCGAAATCACCTTAGAGAGTTTACTTGGGAGAAAAGAATACCATGTCTGGCACCTTCATTCTAGAATCTCTTATTCCTCTCCTCGTCTCTTTTTCCAGAGGAACCGATGCAGCCTGAAACAGTCAAGGTGAGGATCATCTGTGCAAATGCAAAAAAACTATATTTGCCTTTACTATGATGGTAGGGTCCACCAGAGTAAGAATTACGTGTAAAAATTGACTTCTCAAACCAGGAGACTCCAGCTCCCAGGGTTAATAGTAGAGATGACCCTAGGTGAAAATGACCTCTCTTCAAAGCTAACAATTCCAGTGGTTCTGTCCTGCATTAAGCTCCATTTTTGAAACAAGCATTTCTGGACTCTGGATCTCCTAGCAACTTCTTGCATCAGGCCATAGTTACATCTGCAGCTAGAGCAGTCAGCCTCCCTGCTGCTCCATACTGTGTTCTTTTTCAGGCCGTCTACACTTGTTGCCTACCACTTGTTTCCTTAGGGGTGTGCAAGCTCTCCCCCACTCTTAAAAGGACATTGTGCGCATCAGCTATTCTGTCCCCATCCAATGGCAGCATTCCCTGAACCATAGAAGGCACCCTCCCCTAGGGGAAGGTGCCTGAACTATAGGTTCCCAGCTTGTCTAGCCCTGCAAAGGTGTACTATTGTATTATTCTGACCTCTCATACATGACTTTTGTCTATCAGATTGAGCTTGTGCTGACTGTCCTGACCTCTGCCTGATCACAGTATTGACCCTGTGCCACCTGCCCTGACCTGACCTATTTCCTGACTACCATATTGCATGAACTCTGCCTTTCCTGACCTCAGCTTGTCCGCTGACTCCTTGGTGCCACATACCAGTGTCCCTTGATCTACCTGGATCAGCAACCTCTAAACAGAGATTTCTCCTAGAGGTAGTGGCTTTAGTGGCTTGTTCTGTAGGAACAGTGGGTCCACAGCCTTACCCTTGGCTTGCCAGTTAGTACTAAGGGAAACCCCAATCTCTGAAGAGGTGGGGGTGCCAGAAGTGGGACCTTCCATTTATTAGACATGCATACCCTGTGCCATAAATGTCTAAATCAGGAAAACCACTTTTCCACAATTGGTTCATGAAGCCTTAATGTAGTGACTTTCAACCTGTGTCTCTCCAGCTTTTTTAAAACTACAACTCCCAGCATGCCTTGACAGCCTGAAACAACTTGACAGCCGCAGCTTTGAGACCGCTGCTTTATTGAGTCAAATTACATGTTTATATAATTTCCCTATTTCCTGTTATACTGCACAAAGAATGCAGCAGATGACGGATTAAAATCTGCTCCATCCGAATGTAAGTAAATGCACATTTTTGTTTGCAGAAGATAGTCTCTTCGTGCCTATAGAAGAAGTATGCATTACCGCAGCCTTTCTCCCTCTGCCTTCAATCATCTGTGTTTTATCGCTTCGACTCCATCCTGCCTCCACCTCTCACGGCAGCAGCAGTGGTTCAAAGACACAAGCTGCATACAAATCAGGACATCTGAAAGCATGTGCAGGTCTAGCTGCTCACTGGTAATGAGAAGGTTATGAGAACATAAAACGTGTGGGGATTTCAGCCTTAAATAAAGGGGTTATCCGTGAAAAGTATTACAATGCAATGAATAGGGCATTTGAAGTAAAGTATTACTGCAAAATACATGCAATAAAAATATTGTTATATTTTCTTCATGCACATTACATTTTCCTGTCTGGTAGTGCCCCCTGCTATTTCTCCTGTGTCGACCTCCTAGTTGGATGCTGCAGCTGTCACTTAGAGCAGAGGAGTGGGAACAACCAACTTAATACAAACAGCACTTTGCAGTGAAGCTCTGCCCTGGGCACTTACATGAGCAAAATTTGGCAGAATAAAACTTCATATTCTCACTACTCCTGATGTTTGTACTGCTCTCCCCGGCCCCTACACCCCTACTTAGTGTTGTCAGCAGTTTAACATGGACAAAAATGCTGGCAGACTCCCATTTCTGCAACATATTTACTGCAGAATTTTTGCAAAGATGCTGCCCCACCCCCTTCTTGCACAAAAATCAGGCAAGAGTCATGCCTTAGGGCTCATGCACACAAACATATTTTTTTCCTGTGTCCGTTCCATATTTTTTTTGGCGGCCCAATGCAGAACCATTCACTTCAATGGGTCCACAAAAAAAATGGAAGTGACTCAGAGTGCGTGGCTGTTCTGCAAAAAAGATAGCACATGTCCTATTCTTGTCCGTTTTGCAAACAAGGACAGGCATTGTTAAAATGGATCTGCAAAAAAAAACCGGATGCAATACCGACGTCACACAGACATCATCCGTATTTTTAGCGGATCTGTGTTTTGCGGACCACAAAATACATACAGTTGTGTGCATGAGCCCTAAGGCATAAAGCTTTCCTAGTTTCAAGGAAGTTGGTGTACTGTTGTACATATCACATAGAACATATCTGTAAAGTTCAAAGGACTGTGCAGTAACTATAACAACATCATCAGTCAACATTTTCAAACATCAGAAAGGTTACAGAGAAAACATTAAAAAGTTTGTCCGAGTTATGGAAAAAACTTCAGTCTGCAAATCTGATGGTCAGGAATATACAGTATACATTAGATAAGTGACTTCTAGCAAAAGAAAAATGCTATTTCAACACATACGTAGTACTGCTCTGGCCCCTTTGTTTACATGCAGTTGCAGAGCTGTGGGGGTGTGAAACAACATTCTGTGACATTCTTCTCATGAATATTTGTAGGTGTCAGCTAAGACTGCTTTTTCCCTCGCCTTGCCCTGTCTCCGTTCTCTTAGTTTACAGACTACATAAAGCAATTATTTCTTCTGGTTGCTCTCCTGGACATTTACATCATGCTGCTTCTTCCATTTATACAGGCAGATTATTTCACCGGTTACAGTCCAGTAAACCATCCCCCCATCCTGTTAGCTTTCACTGTCACTGGAATTCCTCTTCTGCGTATTAAGTTATAAAAGCTAATGCTAAGCCATTCTGCCTCCAGTAACGTGCAGGGGGCGTGACTTCACACCAACAAGCTCCCTAATCTGGGGTACTGCACTAGTCCTAAGGAGCCACCAAACATGTGTCTTCTCTGTAGCACAGCTAGACTAGACTCTACTGACAAGGAGCAGACTCAGGTCCATCTTCTAGCATCCTAAATGGGTTGGGTCAGGGTTGTTAACCCTGACCTAACCATACAATACCATTAAGTCGTCAAACATAATAAATAGGAATATTTCAATTAACCAAATAACATAATAATTAACCCTTTGCAGTTACCGTATTCTGAAGTACTGCACTATCATCCCAGATTATCAGATATTTATCCAGTGAATATGCTTTAAAAGGATGTTTTCATCTGGGCATTCATGGCATATTGATATGATAAGCCATAAATGCCCAACAGGTGCACATCCAAAAGATAGGACCTGCACGCTTTTGGAGAATGAAGAGTCCCACTGACTCCTATATGTTGCCATATGTGAGTGGAGAGGTGACCAGCCATTTTTTTCTCTCTCCATTCACTTCTATGAGTTCTTCCAAAATAGCCAAATACGTATGTATGCCCTACTATTTCTTATAAAAGTAAAAGTAGAGAGTTGCACATGCCTGGTCACCTCTCCATACACAGCTACCACAAGACCCCTACTCTCTAAGCGGGATCACCATCCATTGAACATTTATGGCATATCATTAATGTGAAAGAAGCCTAAGGAATTGCTGTTTGAAGAATTACATCTCAGTGGATGTTGGGAATAGAGAACCATGTTTCAACGAAGCCAAGACTCTGTCAAAACTACTTTTTCAAGACTGTGCGCCTCCATCATATGTGGAAGTGTTTTACATCTTTCTGCTCAGTAAAGACTAAGTTATGTTCAACTTTACTCCGGTCCCTTGCTTATCATTCAGCACCTCAGCATTATTGACACCCCACCATCCATTAGCTCCATTAGCAATTCCTTATCACTTCCTGTGATTAATGGGTTAGCTGATACGACCTTGCTGACCAATCCTAGCCCTCCTGCACATGCATAAGTGGTAGGTATGAGCAAATCGACTCTCTGATTGCGTTTCTGTTTACCTGACTTGTACTTCTGGACTCCTCTACCTGTCTGATCCATGCCTGCTTGTCTCAACTCTCCTGTTGCTGACCTGGATTGTCTGACCTGTACCTGTGCCATCTGCCCTGACCTATTGCTTGTTTGACTTCGCCTCTGCCTCATTCTTCGGTCCTGCACTTCTGCTCCTGGCAACGACTCTGCTGACTACGTTTGTACCTCTGGTACCTTACTCTGGTACCTTCTGATTTGTCTGGACGAGATGCCTCGTGTGCCAATCCTCCTCAAGAGGTAGCGACCTTGTATACTTCTCAGGAAAGTCTATCCCTACCTTCAGGGATACTGTGAAGAATGAGGAGTTCACTGGGAGGGCACCTTTAGAGGAGGTAGGACACGTGGCACAGTGGGTTCACACCAACTGGTTTGTGACAACTATCTATACCACTACCACTCCCATCCTTCTCTCCACAATGCCCCTGGGTTGTTGAATCTTTAAATGTCTGAAGTGGGTTTATCCCCTTAAATCTTCTTTGCATGTTATTCTCTATGGCTTGATCACAAAACTGAAGCAGTCTACGAAGTGACTTTTAATTGATTGTGACTTTCACATTGCAAACATTGCATCCGTCAAAAACTTAGAAGTTTGTAACCATCCAGCTTCAGACCGCGACACTTTGACTGACAAATTAATCTTGTTTTGAGGGTGACCTTGTTTCCCGCAGGATTACAAGCCGGATATAAATGTCACACATAAGTGAGAACTGACCAATAATTTATACTCAAAAGAATTTTCCAGGAAGTAAAATTTATAGGAGGCATTAAATATTGATTGAAGTGACGTCTGTCTAACAGTCTCACGCTGCGTTCAATGTTTTTCTAGGTTTCCACATATTAATATGCGCTCCCCACAAAAGCCAGCTTAAGCTGCACAGCCAGAGCTTGATTGGGTCTTCTTACCCTTGTCTTGTTGTCATTAACCTTTTCGACATTTTATCTTTTCATGAAATGTAACATTTAGACCACGTTTGTAACCAATTGCTTAACACATACTGATCTCACCATGATCAATCAGTGAGGGCACAGAAAGTATTAAAAGTATCAATATATTTGTCTATATAGGGCCATAATGTACCCAAATAGAGTCATATAACCCCCCCCCCATAGAGCCAGTGATCAGAGTGCCATGCATTGTCATACACTGCCCCATAGGGCCCATCAATGCCATGCTTAGCCCATATCGTCATACAATAGGGAATTCTGGAACTCATTTTCAAATACAAGATAGAGCCATATAGTCTATATTGTCATACAGTGCCCCATAGTGCTCATCAATGCAACACTTACACACACAACAATACGGACTCTCTTATTATGGACCAGTCACGTCTATCCATCTGGCAACCCAAAACCCCATAGCGTGACAACATGTACCCTTCTCATAGTCCTCCCAATACATTTGGCTAAACATACCACATTTAGAACTACACTTTTCTTGGCATGGTCCGAGAAAGTCAATGTGAGAGCAGAGAAAGCATTAAATGGATCAACTCTTGTGTCCATGTAGGACCATAGCATATGCAACGCGAGACCGCCACCCAGAGCCTTAATCTCTCTAAGGGAAATCGCCTCCCAGGTGTAGGAATGCTGAGTGGTGTGATTGCGGCCTAAAATGTCTCTTGTGTGTCATGGTGCTACTGCCTGGATATGGCTGGACCCCAGGCTTTGGCTCCGAAGCAATAAATAGAAGGAATAATTGAAGGATTTGCAGAATAAATGAGTCCAGACCATGAGATGAAATCCAACGCAGCTTTACTTGGGTAGACTTGCATTCAAATAACAATCTTGTGGCTTTGTCTTGGTCCCAGCAGGTTTTAGCATTAACTGGCAGGCAAAAACACTTCTGCTCTATCACTCTTTTGCCCACTGCTGTGCTGACAAGCTGCAGTTTTCCCCTTGGTCGGACTTGTATTGAGCCAGGGAACTACCTCCTGGCTTCTGAGGCTTCAGAATTCTGCTTCCATTGCCTTCCTTGCAGGGTGTACTGCTAAACTGGTTCTAACTAGATTACCACCCTTCATGCAGGAAATGGGACTTGCCCACTTCTTTTCGGGGGGGGGGGGGGGATCAGAATGGCCTGGAAAGGTCCATTTTGAGTAACTACGGCTCTGCCTTGTTTGCTGCCACCTGCTGGTACACCAGGTACATTACATGTATAACAGTTGCATAACATTAGTATAGATGCACATTGTGTAGGACCTGGAATAACAGACATAAGATGGTATTGAGGTTAGCCCATAAAAGACAGTAGCGGGGTGTAGGAGTGTTAACACCACTGTGGGTTGTTACACATATACACATAGAACAAGGGGTACAGAGAGGGCAATCTGTCACAAAGACCAGGATCGTCGAATGGTGTGTTGCCTTCCTGGCGCTCGAGTTCGGCACATCACGGATCGGGTTACAGATTACTGGGAGGGGCTGGAGAAGATCCAGCAGTCATGGTCCATATCGGAACCAATGACAAAGTTAGAGGTAGGTGGAGCGTCCTTAAAAATGATTTTAGGGATCTAGGGCACAAGCTTAGGGCAAGGACCTCAAAGGTAGTGTTTTCCGAAATACTGCCTGTACCACGAGCCACACAAGAAAGGCAGCAGGAGATTAGGGAGGTAAACAAGTGGCTCAAGAACTGGTGTAGGAAGGAGGGATTTGGGTTCTTGGAGAACCGGGCCGACTTCTCTGTCGGCTACAGGCTCTACCGTAGGGATGGGCTGCACCTCAATGGGGAAGGGGCAGCTGTTTTGGGGGAGAAGATGGCTAGAAGGCTGGAGGAGTGTTTAAACTAAGGACTGGGGGGGAGGGTAACTACATTATAGATGGGGAAGATAGTGCAGATAGAGACCTGGGGCAAGGTAATGGAACTGGGGGAGGAATGGAAGGAGGAACTAGAACAGTGCAGAAGGAAAGCTGTAGGGGAAAAAATATATATAAACCTCTTAAGTGTATGTACACTAATGTCAGAAGCCTGACTAATAAAACTGGTGAACTGGAATTTGTGATGTGTGAGGAGGACTATGACATAGTGGGAGTAACTGAGACATGGCTGGAAGATAGCTATGACTGGGCAGTCAATGTACAGGGTTACAGTCTGTTTAGAAAGGATCGCCAAAATCGGAGAGGGGGAGGGGTCTGCCTTTATGTAAAGTCCTGTCTAAAGCCCACACTGCGGGAAGATATAAGTGAGGGACATGAACATGTGGAGTCACTGTGGGTAGAAATAAATGGAGCCAAAAACAATAAAATATTAATAGGACTTTATTATAGACCACTTAATATACCAGAGTCCACAGAAAATCTACTTCTAAATGAAATAGACGAGGCGGCAAAACATAATGAGGTTGTTATTATTGGGGATTTCAACTACCCAGATATAGACTGGGAAACTGAAACCTGTATATCTCATAAAGGAAACAGGTTCTTGGAAATAACCAAAGACAATTACCTTTCCCAACTGGTTCAGGACCCGACTAGAGGGACGGCCATACTGGACTTAGTATTAACCAATAGACCTGCAGAACAACAGATGTGCAGGTCGGGGGACACCTGGGAAATAGTGACCATAATATAATAACCTTCCAACTGTCATTCAAAGGAGCGTTTCTTCAGGGAGGAACAAAAATACCAAAATTCAAAAAAGCAAAATTTAGCCAACTAAGAGAGGCCATAGGCCTAACTAACTGGGACAAAGTCCTCAAAAATAAAAAAAATACAGCCACAAAATGGGATATTTTTAAAAGCATTCTAGTATCTAATTGTGAGAGGTACATACCTTATGGGAATAAAAGGTTCCATAGTATGCATAGACAGGCAGTGATATTATGTTAATTTAGTGGATACACATCTTTGACATCTTAGCCAGCAGTGAATTGAATAAAAGGTTAAGGAACAAGAAAAAACCAATGTGGATAAATAGAGCTGTAAAGAAAGCAATAAATGACAAACAGAAAGCATTTAAATCACTAAAACAGGAGGGGAGCGAGGAAGCATTGAAAAACTATAAGGAAAAAAATAGAATATGTAAAAGACAAATAAAAACAGCCAAACTAGAGACCGAGAGATTAATCGCCAAAGAGAGTAAAACTAACCCTAAAATGTTCTTTAATTATATATAAATGGTGTCGGCCCCTTACAGAGTAATGAGGGGGGAGTTGCAGAGAGCGATGAGTAGAAAGCAAAGCTACTAAATATCTTTTTCTCCACGGTATTCACTGAGGAAAATAAACTGTCAGATGAAATGCAGAATATAAAAGTAAATTCCCCATTAAAAGTGCCCTGTCTGACCCAGGAAAAAGTAGAGCTGCGTCTTAAAAAGATTATAATAGACAAATCACCAGGACCGGATGGCATACACCCCCGTATCCTAAGAGAATTAAGTAATGTCATCGCCAGACCCTTATTTCTGATATTTAAGGACTCTATACTGGCAGGGAGTGTTCCACAGGATTGCCGCATAGCAAATGTGGCGCCAATATTCAAAAAGTTTAACATCTGTCGTGGGTAAACTGTTTGAAGGTTTTCTAAGAGAAGCTGTCTTGGAGTACCTCAATGAAAATAAGCAAATAACTCCATATCAGCATGGCTTTATGAGGGATCGGTCATGTCAAACCAATTTAATCAGTTTCTATGAGGAGGTAAGTTCTAGACTGGACCGCGATGAATCAATGGATGTCGTATATCTGGACTTCTCCAAAGCATTTGACACGTACCACATAAAAGGTTAGTATATAAAATGAGAATGCTTGGCCTGGGAGAAAATGTCTGTATGTGGGTAAGTAACTGGCTCAGTGATAGAAAACAGAGGGTGGTTATTAATAGTACATACTCAGATTGGGTCACTGTCACTAGTGGGGTACCACAGGGGTCAGTATTGGGCCCTATTCTCTTCAATATATTTATTAATGATCTTGCAGAAGGCTTGCACAGTAAAATATCATTTTTTGTAGATGACACTAAACTGTGTAAAGTAATTAACACAGAAGAGGACAGTACACTGCTACAGATGGATCTGGATAGACTGGAGTCTTGGGCAGAGAAGTGGCAGATGAGGTTTAACACTGACAAATGTAAGGTTATGCATATGGGAAGGAATAATGCAAGTCACCAGTACATACTAAATGGTAAAGCATTGGGTAACTCTGACATGGAAAAGTACCTAGGAATTTTAGTGAACAACAAACTAAGCTGTAGAAACCAGTGTCAGACAGCTTCTGCCAATGCCAATAAGATAATGGGTTGCATCAAAAGAGGCATAGATGCCCGTGATGAGAACATAGTCCTGCCACTTTACAAATCACTAGTCAGACCACACATGGAGTACTGTGTACAGTTCTGGGCTCCTGTGAACAAGGCAGACATAGCAGAGCTGGAGAGGGTTCAGAGGAGGGCAACTAAAGTAATAACTGGAATGGGTGGACTACAGTACCCAGAAAGATTATCAAAATTAGGCTTATTCACTTTAGAAAAAAGACGACTGAGGGGAGATCTAATAACTATGTATAAATATATCAGAGGTCAGTACAGAGATCTCTCCCATCAAGTATTTATCCCCAGGACTGTGACGAGGGGACATCCTCTGCGTCTGGAGGAAAGAAGGTTTGTACACAAACATAGAAGAGGATTCTTTACGGTAAGAGCAGTGAGACTATGGAACTCTCTGCCTGAGGAGGTGGTGATGGTAAGTTCACTAAAAGAGTTCAAGAGAGGCCTGGATGTATTTCTGGAGTGTAATAATATTATAGGTTATAGTTACTAGAGATGGGTCGTTGATCCAGGGAGTAATTCTGATTGCCTGATTGGAGTCGGGAAGGAATTTTTTTCCCTAAAGTGGGGTAAATTGGCTTCTACCTCACAGGGTTTTTTTGCCTTCCTCTGGATCAACTTGTAGGAAAACAGGTCGAACTGGATGGACAGATGTCTTTTTTCGGCCTTATAAACTATGTTACTATGTTACTATGTAACAATATCGCCCCCCTTATAGAGCCAAATAGTGATCAGAGCACCATGTACTGCTCATATAGTCATACAGCGTCCAGATACTGCTCAACTGTTCCATACTTTGCCCTCTTTCTTATACAATAGGGAATCATCAGTAAAAAATGACATCTACATCTGCTCTTTAAAAAATATTTGTGGGAGAGTATGAGTGAGAAAAAAAGTTATGCTAAGAAAACTCATCAAATAAAAGGATGGCCTTAAGTAGGACAAATGGAATAAGGCGATCAATATTTTCAGCAAATACATGTGACGTTTTGGACGTCTTGAGGATGATTGATTTTTCAGGGTGGAAAGTCGGGCAGATTTACAGTGGAAGCTGGATTATGACTTTCTGTATATTATGACAGTATATATTGAAGAACAATTTGGAATTGATTCAAGCCCTGAAGGTTGGAGGCGCCTATTGTTATTTGGCTATATTAATCTTTTCAAGGTTCTCGGGAGGGATGGGAGAAGGCAAGCCAATGTGTTACACGGAAACATATAGAGGTCAGGGCGCTGTCATTTCACCTCGGAACAGACCTCGGGGTAATGAATGAACGAAACTGGTGCCAGATTTATAATAGAAAGGAGTATTATATAATAGGCACTGGTGTTCATGTGCAGAAAAAAGGTGCAAATGGAAATTTTAGAAATAGTCACCTTCTTGCCACCATAAGCTTTAAAGGGGCTTTCCGTTATTACTAAGCTCTTAAACAGATATGCTCATGTAATTGCTTACCTCATGTACAGTGCTGTTTAAAGTTTGTTCAAACCTTAAAAATGTTCTATGTTTCTGCAGAAATTTGACCTAAAACTGCATCAGATTTACGTACAAGTCCTAAAAGTAGATAAAGATAAACAAATCAAACACGAGTCATAACTGTTAGACTTGGTCACTTATTTATTGAAGAAAATGATCCAATATCACATGTCTGTGAGTGGGAAAAGTATGTCAACCTTTTCTTTCAGTATCTGGTATGGCCCTTTTGTAATGATCAGCAATGAATGTTTCTAGTAATTGCTGATAAGTCCTGCACGTCGGCTTGGAGGAATTTTAGACCATTTATCCATAAAAAAAACAGCTACAGCTCTATTATGATGGTGGGTTTCCTCCTATAAGTTGCTCGTTTCAGGTCCTTCCATAACATTTCTATTGGATTAAGGTCAGGACTGTTATGTCTGTGGTCCATGCCCGCTGCCCTCTTACTGTCTCCTGATGGCATGAACTCCACACAACTTACCATGCAATCAGTATTCTGGTGATCGATGTCCTCTCTATGCTGCTAACTCCATGCTTCTTCCTTAGGTTACTCCCACACCAATGGCTGAGGGTCCCTGGGAATTTAATGCACCCTCTCCAGCAGGAGGACGTCTGAGCTTTACGTTCCCTGGTGACCAGCAAAAGTGTTTGATAGTCTACTGCACTCCCCCAGGAGTGAAGGGTGGTGACTCAATTAGAACACCCCCCCCTAGCCCATGAGTGAGGGGAAGGGGTTGCCTCAATTAGATCATCACAGTTCCCCTATGCCAGGAGTGAGGGGTGATGACTCAATTAGAGCACCACACCTCCCCTATGCCAGGAGTGATGGGTGGTGACTTAATTAGAGCACGACATCTCCCCTACTCAGGAGTGAGGGGTGATGATTCAGTTAGAGAACCACATCTCCTCTAGCCCAGGAGTGAGGGGCGATGACTCAATTAGAGCACCACATCCATCTACCCTAGCCCAGGAGTGAGGGGTGGTGACTCAATTAGAGCACCACATCTCCCCTAGCCCAGGAGTGAGGGGTAATGACTCAGTTAGCACACCACATCTCCCCTAGCCCAGGAGTGAGGAGTGATATCGCAGTTACAGTACCACATCTCCCCTAGCCCAGGAGTGAGGGGTGATAACTCAGTTACAGTACCACATCTCCCCTAGCCCAGGAGTGAGGAGTGATATCGCAGTTACAGTACCACATCTCCCCCAGCCCAGGAGTGAGGGGTGATAACTCAGTTACAGTACCACATCTCCCCTAGCCCAGGAGTGAGGAGTGATATCGCAGTTACAGTACCACATCTCCCCCAGCCCAGGAGTGAGGGGTGATAACTCAGTTACAGTACCACATCTCCCCTAGCCCAGGAGTGAGGAGTGATGACACAGTTAGAGCACCACATCTCCCTAGCCTAGCAGTGAGGGGTGATGACTCACTTAGAGCACCACATCTCCCTAGTTCAGGAGTGAGGGGTAATGACTCAGTTAGAGCACCACATCTCCCCTAGCCCAGGAGTGAGGGGTGATATCGCAGTTACAGTACCACATCTCCCCCAGGCCAGGAGTGAGGGGTGATAACTCAGTTAGAGCACCACATCTCCCCTAGCCTAGCAGTGAGGGGTGATGACTCAGTTAGAGCACCACATCTCCCTAGTTCAGGAGTGAGGGGTAATGACACAGTTAGAGCACCACATCTCCCCTAGCCTAGCAGTGAGGGGTGATGACTCAGTTAGAGCACCACATCTCCCTAGTTCAGGAGTGAGGGGTGATGACTCAGTTAGAGCACCACATCTCCCCTAGTAATTTGGTCAGGTTTTCTTTAATCAGTGAAATGCTCCTCTGCGTGCATGTTTATCTAGGCCTATGGAGAAAACAGTAGAGATGTCATTTTGTTATTCAGGTCTCCTGCCCACTAATATAATGAGGACTACCTTGCAGATAAACCCATCTCTGTGCAACAGAGTCATAAACTAACATTATTTTGCCTCCCCATCAAGAGTCTTTATCTCTCTGATATTTCTGCCACAGAAGGACAATATTTTGTATTTCATTTCAAATGACACAGTACTGCTGAAATGAAAAACAGCTAAAAATTCTAAAAGAAAAAATACAGTAGTTTCTATAAATATTGATTTAAAAAACACCCCTTTCCAATGGAACTGTTGCTTTAAAGTCCTTTGGATAATTTCCTAGAATAGGAG
>ONZH01003752.1:0-158811 GCA_900303285.1 Rhinella marina | reverse complement strand
AGAGTGCCCCCCCCCCCACTATGATGCAGCTGCCGCTGTGCCACCAATGTACATAGCAGTGAGGAGGAGGGGCTGTGGCTACTGTGCCACCAATGATTATAATACTGAGGAGGGGGGCACACTGCGCCACCAATGATTATAATTAATTTGTTAATACAAATGGAGGCAGCGGGTACCGGCCTTATCACACAGCCTCAATGACAATACACGGTGGCCCTACGAACCCCAATTACCCCCCGCCCACATTTGTATTAACAGGTGAATTATAGTCATTGGTGGCGCAGTGCCCCCCCAGTATTATAATCGTTGGTGACTATAGCACCCGTGTGAACAGAAACTGAACAAAATCGCACACCAAACTGACTGCCCTTGTGTGCACAACCATCAGTTTATTCCTGAGCAGATCCGGACACAATCCGTATCGTAGGTGTGAAGGAGGTCTTACGTGCTAGCAGATATCCAGAATCAAGGACTTGGCTGTAAATATATGGCTTCTGCAGGTTCCCCAACATAATTGAGTCAAATTTACCATCTACCATAAGGTCAGTGCCTTAAAATTTACATGAAACTTCCAGAAAAATGTGACCCTAGGCCCCATTCACACAACTGTATCAGTTCTTGTGGACCATAAATTGCAGATCTGCAGAACACGGATACAGATCGGAACGTTCGGCTCTTGATAGAAATGTCTATTTTTGTCTGCAAAACAGACAAGAATAGGACATTTTTTGCAGGTGCTGCAGAACTGACATAAAGATGATACATTCATTCATTGAAATGAATGTGCCTGTATCCCATCCGCAAAAAAATGCAGATCGGATGCGGACTGAACATACAGTCATGTGAATGGGGCCTAAAGGTATTGTCCACCTTTTTTTTTTCTTAATCTGTCCCCAGCCAGCAGTACCTCTTGAAAGAAAAAATAATAATACTCACCTGCTCCCCTCCGTGGCCCCTGGACTCTCTTCATTGGACCTCCAGTTCTCCATTTGTCACCTGGCCTCAGCAGAGCACTTGACCTTTTATGAAGACAATTAGGGATGAGCGAATCGAGACTTCGGGTAATAACTTCATAAATAAATTTCTACTGTAATAAAAAACATTTCTAGAACTCGGGTTCGGTTCCAGTAGATATTGATTTATGAAGTTATGACGCAAAGTCTCGCAAGACTTCGCAAAGTAATAACTTTGGCTCATAGGAGACAATACATTCTAAGGGCCATATGTCCCGGAGCGGCATTGATCGTGCGCACGGGAGCGCACAGCATCATAGTTCACAATGATACTGTGCATGCCGGGCCGCCCGCGGGACTATTGTCCCACACTCATACAGTATTAGAACGAAGTATTAAGCAAATCTACTTTGAATGTTTCATCCGAAGTCAATTCGCTCATCCCTAAAGACAAGCCCTGTCTATATCCCATATGGACATCACAGAGGGCATCTCCTGTTCTCTGACCATGAATGAAGAGCCGCTGTGGTGGACCGGGCCTAGCCAGAGCATAGGTGATCAGTTGTAAACTCTTGGAAAACCCTTTAAAAGTTTTTGGCGCAGCAGCCTCTTCCTAGGCTAGTAACTGCATGCGGAACCATTCATTTCAATGGGTCTGCAAAAAAATTTGCATCCATATGTCCGTTCCATGGCTCCTCAATAAACATAGAACGTCCTATTCTTGTCCGTTTGTGGACATGAATAGGCATTGTTACAACGGATCCGCAAATAAAACCTGATGCAACACGGATGTCACACAGACGTCATCCGTATTTGCAAAATGATATCACACGACTATTTTACAGATGTAATTTGGCTGTAAAAAGCGTCACGCAATATTAAAGTCAATGGAGTAAAAGTTGTGCGCCACAAATCCCTCATGTCTGGATGTTTTGTGACTGTCGCAACGCACTGATAATCGTTATGTGCCATTTCACCATAGCATGACATGATTTCCTGGCACAATTCTATTAGGCATCACTAGAAGCGACTACTCCATGTATTGCAGAGAAACACACGTCACACTGTAAGAGAGGCGCCTTCAGGCGACAGATATTGAAATTACACTGCGATATCGCGATAATATCGCCGCTCAGGTAACAGCCTACACACGGGAGCGGCCGCCCGCAGTGACGCTGGACGTGGCGAGCAGCAGGGGGCGCTCTCCTGGAGGAAGAAGAAGGCGGCTGCAGGCAATGTATCCCGGTCTGAGGGGAAGAGGAGGAGGTGTGGCAACCCGGAACCGGAAAGGGTGAGGAGAAGGAGGGTCTGTGCGTCGAGAAAAGGGTCTGAGTAGAACGTAGGAAGGAGCCGGCACCGGCGGGGAGTTCAGGCCGCAGCGCTACATCATAACATCCGGTAATTACTCCGTCGTTCCTAGTCTGTGCGGCACAGTACGCCACAGTTCTCACTGCCGCCTGTAGGGGTCGCGGTGTGTGAATGTGCCCGGGAGCCGGGTGACCACTGTGGGTACCGTTTATCTGCTATGTGGTGGGCACCCTGCTGGGTTTGGCTGGTAACACTGGTAGGGCTGCTGTGGAGCAGGTGTATGGGCAGCAGGCAGACCAGTGTGTATTACAGGGCTCGCTGCTGTCACGTGACACCTCTCTACCTGTGACTAACATGACTGCTAGTGGGCAGTGCCAGGCTGCAGTCACTCAGGCGTCTTAAAGGGATTGTCCAGGATTAGAAAAACATGGCTGCTTTCTGTCAAGAAGGCTGTGTGTGGTATTACAGCTCAGCTCCATTCACTTCAATGAAGCTGAGCTCCCATACCAGACACAGCCCATGGACAGGTGGGCCCTGTTTCCTAATCCTGGACAACCCCCTTTAAGGCAATTGATGTGGTCATAAGTTGATGACCGTGGTACAGCTGGATGCCATATGTTTGGATTGAGCCCTTGGATACGATTTTCACCTCAGTGTGCTTTATATCTTCTTGATCAGATGCTGTAGTCCTGTGATCAGCAGCCTCCAGCTGTTGTGAAACTACAACTCCCAGAATCCTCCTTTCACTTCTGTGGGAGTTACTAGAACAGCCTGGTATGTGTGCATGCTGGGAATTGTAGTTTCACAGTAGCTGGAGTGCAGCTGTAGTCCCTGACACAGTCCTGAAGAATTATGGGCCCTTGTGTCATCTCAGTGTCAGGATCCTCACACGGTGGGTTTTACAAAGGCAAAGTCCGATGCTTATTCACAGCTTACTTCCGTTTCAATGCGGCGGACCACATCACGAACGGACACCATGCCAAAAGAGTACTTGTCATTTAGGAGAATTTATTGCTCTGAAAAAAACCCCTTAAAATTCTGCGTGTTTTTATTTTATTACTTTTATTTTAATCCTACCAATTTCAGTTGAACTTTGGACGTGGATTCATCAGAATCCGCATTGAGTGGACGTCGCATCTTTTTTTTCACACACACGCACATGCTTGCGGTTTTCCCATTGAAATCAATGGATAGTGGATTTCATCTGCTTTCTGTGACCTGTGCCAAAATCCACATAGAAAAAACTCTGTGTGAACATACCCTTAGACCGCGGGCATCACAGCTTCCCAACCAAACCGGTGGGAGTCGGGCTCCACGTGGTGAGGAATCCGCACCAACATTCTGACGTAACGCGTTTTTATTTTTTGTGGTCTTTATGTGGATTTTCGTTCTTGCCCATTTCAATGCCGATTCTGTGTCATGAATGGACAGGTCACTTCCTTTTAAAACTTTAGGCTGGAAAAGAAAGTATAAATTCACATGCAGGTTTTGGTGCCCAAAAAACTGGGTGAACGTACCCCAAGAAAGGCGAGCGAACAGGGCCAGAGTGTTTGTGACAACCAGTATGGCTGCCATGATGGCATCAAGGTGGTCACCCTAATGTTCGGCCTCTTCAGTGTGAGGTCTGACCACTCGGAAATGGCCAAGGGGATATTTATCATCAAGAGAACATCTCTAGGACGTGGTCTACTGAAGTGACCGGTTGTGGTAATCTTCCTGGTGACATCTTTGTCATATGTATGTTATCCAGGAGATAAACGCTCGCTCACACCAGGTCTTCTTTGTTTTACAGCCGGGCCTGTTCATGTAATTCTTTAAGGTCCACATCTACAAGGGGTCACTTATAATCTAGCAGAGATGCACTAACTAGAGACTGATGTTGGAACCAGAAAAAAAATGAGTACGTGTAAGGGTCCAGCCACACGGTCAGGTTTCCTGATGCAGTTTTGGAAGTCAAGACCAGGAGTGAATTAAAAAAAAAAACAGAAGTGGGGTCTGCCCTTTATATTTTCTTCCCTTTTATGATCCACTCCTTGTTTTGGCTTCCAAAACAGGAAACCTGTGTGACTGTGCCCTAAGGATCTGAGAGGCCCTATCAAGGACCAGATTGTGATTGCTAGAAGGCTGACTTGGAGCATCTCCAAAATAGCAGGTCTAGTGAGGTGTTCCTGATAGGCAGCGGTTAGTAGCTACCAGAAGTGGTCCAAAGGGGGACAACCTGTGAAATGGTGACCAGATCGGGGATGCCTGAGACTCACCGATGCACATGAGGGGTGAAGGTTATCCCGTCTGGTCTGATCCTACAAAAGATTTACTGTAACACAAATTGCTGAAAAAGTTGCTGCGGACTGAGATAGGTGTCAGAAGACCCCAGACGTCGTAGTTTGCTTACTGCTGTCCATGTTGAACCGTGTCCCCTCCTGAAGTCATCAGATCTGGACCATGGAGCAGTGGAAGAAAGTGACCTGGTCTGATGAATATTGTCTGCGTCACTTACCTGGAGAAGAGGTGGCACTGGGATGCTGTGGGGCAGTGGTTCTGAACTCCAGTCCTCAGGACCCACCTGGCGGTCATGTTTTTAGGATTTCCTTAGTATTGAGCAGGTGATATAATTAGCGTCCATCCATCAGGACTTACCACAGATATTCATTCTGTAGGATATTCCCAAATCCAGACTGGCAGGTGGGTCCTGAGGGCGGGAGAACCACTGCTCTAGGGGATGAAGACGAGCTAGTGGGCTATTATATAAAAGGAAACCATGTGGGAAATTCATTATTCCCTCCCACGCCTGTTTTTTGGCGTAGAAAAGTGGCACATCCCCCGACTTGTTAATGCCATTGTGACTTTTTTCGCAATTGACGTTTTACGCCACCCTCCCCAACTTTACGAAAAGGTGGCATGGTGTGGGCGGCTCATTCATCGTTATTCACTCCAGGAACCAGTGTAAATAATGAGTGAAATCTACGGCAACTCCAAGGTGCCATAGACTTCACTACGATCAATCAGGGCCTTCGTTTTTAACCTCATAGATGCTATCGAGGAGCAACATCTTGGTTTCTCTTTAGCAACAAAGTGAGTAGTTAGGGCTTCATTCATATTGATTATTAATCAATATTAATGTCGATGTTAATATTAATAAAACTATTAAAGATTTGCTTTTCAAAGATGGAAACATTTTTTTCTAATGTCTTTGGAAACTAAAATGTCCACTGTTGTCTCCAAAGCTTGGATGATGCATGTGGCCAACCATGACTGCTCTATAAACCTTGCACTGTTGGCTCAGCAAAGCATGGCCCCGCTGATCTGGTAAAATAGGTTTCCATCCACCCTGCAGGCTCTCATGCCTGTCCCCCTGAATAGTCAGATTCAGCTACAGAAATGCTGATGAGACTGACCAGCAGTGGAGGCGCGAAGACTGCAAAACCTTCCGTCATGTCGTTGGTGGAACCACAAGAGATGTCAACTTCCAGGCATACAAACAGTTGAAATCTGGAGTACCCCTTTATCTACCCCATTGTACGTCAAGCCTTTCTTGCCTTTGAGCTCCGTCCTGCTTCGTTCTCAGAGTTGCTATGTCTGCAGGGTGTAAAATCAACACCAGCACTCCTAGGTTATGTGAAGACTCAGCAAGATGCCACCGACATACTGAACAAGACATACAGTCGTCATGCAAGATTAGCATTTTTTTGTTATTGCATTTTATGCTTAATAGGCTGTTTTCACATGGCCGTGTGTGGTCCATGAAATGTGGTGTGTGAGATGTCCACATTTCCCAGTCTGACAACAGCTCAGCTGACCCAAGATCTTGGCTGTTACAGACCATGTTTCATTGACCACACACGGCCGTGGGAAAGGAACCTAGAACCCAACACAATTGAAGGAGAGTTTCATGTAAACACTTGTCTCATTAGGTGTGATCAGTGGGCAGCAGAGAACTGTGACGTCCAGCAGTCTCCAGGCCTCCTGGACTCCACTGCTATGCATGTATGACCATTTACCATTGAAGTTCACTTGACATGTTAAGGGGTGTTGCAGTCCCCACACCAAGTGTAGATATGACCTCAAGAAAGAAGTCGTCTATTTACCACCACTTCTTTCCAGCTCCAAGGGTCTGGTTCCTGCTTCAGGTCTACTGTGTACCAGAAGTTTGATGTCCCGACCGTTACATGCACGGCTGGAGCCATTTACTGGCCTCAGTGGTCTCGTGCTGCTGAGCAGTGAATGGCTGCAGTGGTGCATTTGATGATGGACAGAACATAAAACATTTGACAGCGTCACTGCTGGAATGGAGTGCCAGTGGATTGGTGAGTGCCTTTCTTTAAGATTCGGAGCCATAACTAAAACTGCGGTGCGGGTCAAACAACCCCTTTTCATTTAGAGGTTTTGGAAACCCCTTTTAAGGTGGCGACACATTCCCAGTCACATCATGAAGACGGCCTTTGTGTATATCCTGTATAACCGGCGGTGGAGATATTTGGCTGGCCACAGTTGCCTTGGATGATAGGTTAGTCTCTAAGTTTTCAAGAAGGAAGCATAGGAAACCCCATGTTCTTTTTGTGGGGTCCCAGACCCCCTCTGATCACCAGATGCTTTGGCCTAGTTTACAGATGCGGTGTGGGGGGCACAGATCTGCATTCAGGGAGGGAGCACATTTCTTGCCAATCTCTGTCTTAAAATTATTTGAACACAACGAAGCACAAAAATTTGATGAGGTCTTGTTGACACTTGTCGAAAAATACTCAGATATGATTAGCGAATGGGATCAGAAAGCCTGAGATGAGCCCTACGGGCCTGCCTGTCAACGCCTGGGCCATGAAGCTGCCTCTTTCCACCTCTTCTGTCATTAATATTTCATTTCTTATGCCTGGATCTTCAGGCTTCTCAGTGGCTGGATGTGTATCCACATTGCTGATGGTTGTCTTCTCCCCCTTTACCAGTTCATGCTTTTTTTTTTTTTGTTTGTTTAGATGACCTAGATCTTCTCACTTTATCTCATATGTCAAAAATGTGTATGTAGCTTCTGGTACTGGACGCACAATGGGAAATACTGCGGTAAGGTGCTTCAAAAAGTTTCTCAAATCAAAAGCCATTGCTCCATTGAGGAAAAAAAAACAGGATTTAGCCTTGGCTGAAATAGCAAAGTGAAGGGACTAAAACTTACCTTACAGTGAAGTTACTTACCCATCCTCCTGCTGGAAATGCAACATTTCACAACCTCTGTACCCTATTGTGTCCACCAGGATCCATCACGGTGGACTGGGACAGTGAAGTTACTTACCCATCCTCCTGCTGGAAATGCAACATTTCACAACCTCTGTACCCTATTGTGTCCACCAGGATCCATCACGGTGGACTGGGACAGTGAAGTTACTTACCCATCCTACTGCTGGAAACACAACATTTCACAACCTCTGTACTCTTTTGTGTCCAGCTTCCAAGGCCTGTCTCTGCCCCTGACCATCCAATTGACATTTTCAGGACATTTCTGCTATCACATGCATTAATGACGGCCCATGGAGTAAGCTGGAAAGTCTTTCCATAATGCAATTGTTGACCTGTAAGCAGTAGGCCTGGAGCCGTGCATACCTTGCCTGCTGTCTAGCATGAGGACCTGCCCTGACTGGCATTAGAAGTCATTAAGGGTCATTAGCCCCCAGGTTTAGCCGCTTGTGATTGACAGTGGTCTCCTCCTGCACTGATGGGGGTGACATAAAGCTCGGGAAGACTGAGGAGCAATGTTGGCGGTGGGGGAGGGAATACTATATACATATGTATGTTACGTATTTATTGGACTTTTCTGAAAATGGCTTTACAAAGTATTAATGATATGTACTGTGAGAAAAGGTTCTGCATATGGCCTTGTGCAAATGTCCGTATTTTGGTCTGCAAAATATGGGTTGTATCTGTGTGCATCCCCCCCCCTAATAGAAATGGCTGTTCTCATGTGCAGATGTGGACGAGAATAGCACCTTGCTGAGATTTCAGGAACGTGGATCTGTAAAATAGTGAATCTGTTCAGGATCCCATAGACATCAATAGGTCAGTGTAAAATACATAGCACACAGGTGAAAAATACAGTTGTGTGTATGTGAAGGCTGGCTCTGTACAATAGATGCTAGCGATTTCTATGGGGGGAGAGCCCTGGCCGCAGCTTATCTCCCCAAGGATTAAAGGATTGGATCCTCTTCTTCCCCTGGGAGGCCCCCATACCCATTGGATGCTTGGCTGGTCCTGCCAATACCTGCAGTGTTGACTTAGGCCCCATTCACACTTCCGTAAAACGTGTCCGCAAAATTGCGGAACAGGTGCGGACCCGTTCATTTTCAATGGGGCTGCAAAAGATGCGGATGGCACACAGTGTGCCGTCCGCATCCGCACTTCCGTTCCGCGGCTCCCTAAAAAAAATAGAACATGTCCTATTCTTGTCCGAATACACGGCAAATTGCGGATCTGCAAAACACGGACACTGGACACACGGACGTGTGAATGGAGCCTAATGTATATTGTAGGCCTCATTGTCTACAATATACATTAGGCATGAGGCCTACAATATGGGGGGGTGCAAAAAATAAAATAAAACTTTATTCTTGCACAACGCTCTTAAAATGGTGATGACCTGATTATTTCTAGAGCCACATCTTTACTTTCTGTCAGTGATGTTGCTGTCCATAGTGCAGGGATTTCTGGCTGTGTCTGATGTAGCAGTGGTCGGTCCTCGCTGTCGACGCGGCAGCTCTTTGATTCCTCGTGTCCTGGCTCGTTTCTGCACGCCTGGCACATTCTGCAGCACATTCCACCTGCTTTTTACAAAGTCCGTGCCTGCAGGCAGATTTGTCTTCAGGACGCTGGGGCTGTCTTTGCAGTCACACATGGATGGCGGGTTTTATCACATACCACGTCCTCAGTCTGCTAATTGTCTCCGTTCCCAGATGGGAATGTGCAGATTTGTCCCAGATTCTCAGCATTGCAGATATTACAGATAACATTGAGGTGGACATGATGTCCTGCTTGGTACCTACTGTCCCTGAGAGTACTGAGACTATTGACCTGTTTGCTCTCCTGGATTACTAATAGAAATGGAATGCCGTCATTGTCCACCACCTCCTGCCCCTATAGTGCCGTATGCCTGGAGGGGAGGCCAAGGGAAAACACTCAGTAGTGAACCTGTAGAAGGGGGGACGTCTTAAGAGATCAGATGCTGGTCATGAAACTCCATCCTTGGGAACCTCACCGATCAGAGTCCCCTTATTGAAGCAGCAGTCGTAGGACTCTGATGCCTCCTTCCAGGGGTCAGACCCCCACCATTCACAGCATAGGGGGTAGGTTCTTCTGGTGTAATGACCCCTTTGGCCACAATATTGAGGACTGCGGTGCTACAGGGGCAGACGTTGTATTGGTAGTCACATGAAAATATCATGTACATATAATTACATGTATGCCTGCGGGGTGACCCCTATAGGAGCAGAGGTTAGTCTTCCCCTTCTATTAATACCTGTGATCTCTGTAGAGCTATGCACAAAAGGGATTACGTGTGGCATGTAGAACCATAGCTCTAGGGTTACCTTACAGCTACACAGCCACTTTTGTTTGCCAAAGGGGAAAAATTTAACCCCTTTGTGACCAAGCGATTTTAGGGTTTGTGTTTTTTTTTTATTGATGCCATTTTGGGGTGTGTGTGACTTTTTGATCACTTTTTTTTTTTTTTTTTTTTTTTTTTTTTTTTTTTAATTCAGTTTCTTAGGGGGAGGTGAAGTGACAAAAAGCGGCAAATCACCCATTTTGATTTATTTGTAATGCTATTCACTGTGAAGAAAGAATACATTTTTCTTTAATTTTATTTGTACAAGCGTTTTGGGACGCGGCCATGCCTATGAACTTAAAGAAGAACTCCCGCAAATTTTTTTATTCTTTGACCTGTTAGAAAGGAGCATGATATAATCTGTAGTGAATGTCATTTTCTTGTCAGAGGCTGAAATTGAGAGTTTCCACTCAATTCTTATTGTAGCCGTGTCATGTGACCAACTCCATGACCTCCAACTGACCCAGGACAGAAAGCCAGTAACTGCTCTATTCATTCCTATGGGAGCCTCACTTTCAGTCTCATAGGAATACATAGAGAATTAGACTTCCTGTCCACACATAAGTCTATGTGTGAGTTGGTGGGTCTAATTGCTGGTCACATGACACAGATAAGAAACTTCAGGATGATATAACTCAGAAATTCAGACACTGGTAAGAAAATGACATTCACTACAGATTACATCATGTACATTTCTAGCAGGACATGGAATAAAAACTTTTGCGGGAGTTCTTCTTTAACTGGGGAAAGGGGGGTGATTCTTCATGAAATAACAATTGTGGCACATCTTTTCTTAGAACTCTGCATTGTGCTGCTCCTCAGTTATTCCTCTTAGGCTCCATTCACATGTCCTGTTTTTCTTTCCTGATTCGATCCTGATTTTTTCAGGACCCATTGAAATGAATGGATCAGGATCGAATCAGGAAAGAAAAACAGGACGTGTGAATGGAGCCTTAGAGAGCTATGTGTTAACAGGCAGAAGTTGTGCTTAAAAGGGTGGTGTCTTTCTGCCAGACCTCCCCATGTGGCCGATCCTGTGGAGCGAAGCATCCTCGCCTGCTCCCTACCTCTGTTCTGCCATCCTGTTTGATGTAGGCCAATTGGCCGCTGTAGCCAATGGCTGGCCGCAGCAGTGATGTGTCCCGCATAGAGCTGGGCGATATGGCCAAAAAAACTCAAATTTTATTTTATTTTTTTTTTAAATTTTGGACAATTCACGATTTAAATCTTGATTTTCTGATGTTATTAAAAATATTAAAAAAAACTACTGTGTCCCCATCAGACCCCACATCAGCCCACTGTGCTCCCAACCAGACCAACCAGTGCCCCCTTGAGACCTCAGATTAGCCCACAGTAGTGCCCCTTCAGCCCTCAGAACAGCCCACTAGGCCACCATAAGAATAAAATAAAAAAAATCCCTTACCTGTCCTGCGGCTCCGCTCCAGGTCCGGCGCTCCTCAGTCTTCTTCTCCTGACTGCGTGCAGCGGCCCCGGAGAAGAAGAGGAGCACCGGACAACGGAGCGGAGCCGCGGGGCAGGTGAGAGATTTTTTTTTATTTTATCTGGTGGGCGACATAAAAAATAAAATCGTGAGGCTTTCAATTGGCAAATTAATCGAATTAATTTGATTAATCGCCCAGCCCTAGTCCCGCATCAGTTTGAGGCATCCATTTTTTGTATACCTTTAAAAGGATGGGCAAAAACGTGATGTGAACCCATCCTAATACTGATTTTCTGAGCATATCTAGAAGATGGAATATGTCCTGGATAGAGTAGTGAGTTACTCCGCCTGTGGGAGCTGCAGGTGTCCACTGGTGTGAACATTAGAAAGGTAGAGGAACCACATTCAGCTCTTCATAAAGCAGGACCCCGTGTAGAGAAACTTAAAGGGTTATTCTCATTTTAGACAATGGGGGCTATGCCCCCATTGTCTTATAGGTGCGGGTCCCACCGCTGATGGGCAGGCTTAAAGGGGTATTCCCATCTCACAAGTGTAGTTTGTATAATTAGATATAGCCATACCAATATTATTACTAATAGAATGTATTTATATAAAATGTACAGTTTAGAAGATTTTCCTATTTGTATAGGCATTGTCCACACACATCAGTCAGGCCGTTGCCCCTGGTTACGACCACCGCAGCCATGTAGTAGTGGTGGTCAGCTTGCTCTTGTTTAGACCCGCTCTGAGGTAACTGCTGTATTGTGAACACACATTACATGAACATGCGGAGACACATCTTAGGGTTGTAGCATTTTTGTCTGCGCTTCCAAAACGCAGAGAAACGGATCCTGTTCCAAGATCAGTTCATCTCTATGGAGCAGGATCCGTTTATAAAGTCTGCGTTTTGGATGGATCCTGACTATTGCGTTTTGGACTGATAGCATCCAAAACGCAGATGTGAAAGTACCATAAGATGTGTCTCCTCATGCTCATGCAATGAATACTGTGCATTAGTATTCTAAGACTCTTCCTGCATGCATAAGGTAGTCAGAGGATCAGTGCGGCCATCTTGATTTTTTTATTTTTTTTTAAACCGGAGAGCCGCTTTAGTTTGTAATTTGCCGTGTTGTCTTATCGAAGCCATACCTGCAATTCCGTCACAGTAGGTCAGGAGCTTCCATCTCAGATTCCATCATTTGACGGGAGAAGCGGCAGCGCCATTGTTCCTATAGTGGACACCGCGGAGGAACCTGAGGACTCCATTATAAATCACTGCTTGGGATTTCCCTCTCACCAGAGCAGAGTGCTGCCAACAAAGGGCACACCCAGCCCATCTATGTATTATGTGGGCAGTCACATGGACGGCCAGGAACCTGCTGATAAGACGGGCTCCTGTTAGTATCACTTTACATGTCATGTTACACGCGTGTTCGTATAATATATGGGCGCGTATTCAGAGAACTAGAGGAGTTGCTTGTAGAAGTAAATGATTGGTAGGGCACTGCTGGCACCCTGCACACCCTTAGCATACCAGAGCCACCCAGTGCCTGGCACGTCTCAGCAGCAACCTTTACAACCCCCTGTAGTCACTTCTATGTTCTGTTCTGATAGCAGTTTGTGTTTTAGGCCTTATTCACACGACCATGTTCACTTCTCTCTTTGCAAACAGTGGGTGAGAATGGATGGCACACGGATATCCTCCTCCATTTTCTTACCCCCACACTTGAATGGCTGATTTGGAAAAACGGACAGGAATAGATCAAAAATGGACGAGAATATGAATGTCTTGGATTGGGGACCCACGGAAGAAGAAAATAAATGTATGTGTGCATAGCCCTTGACTTGTATGGGTGTGTGTGCCTTCCGTTTTTTAACAACACGCCGAAGAGAAAAACGGTTCTGTGAATAATTATAAGCCCTTAAAGGGGTTATCCTTTCTCAACATTTATGCCATATGTCTAGGACAGGGATCAGCAACCTTCGGCACTCCAGCTGTTGAGAAACTACAATTCCCAGCATGCTCCATTAATTTCTGTGAGAGTTCTCAGAAGAGCAGAGCAAGTATGCATGCTGGGAGTTGTAGTTTCACAACACCTTGAGTGCCGGAGGTTGCCTACCCGTGGTCTAGGATGTGCCACCCCTGCGAACCGCTCCTGTCTCCAGAGCTGGTCCCGCAGAATGAAGAGAGAGCAGCCGTTCCAAATAGCGCCATTGGCTCGGCTATTTCCGGCAGTCCCATAGCCGTGAATCCATAGATGGCCGGACTCTTGCGACTTGCCCTATGCTCACTTCTATGGGATCTTCAAAAGTAGCAGGGCGCGCTCGCTCGGGTATTTTCGGAAGTCCCTAGCAGTGAATCGAAAAGACGCCACGTGTGTGTGCGCTCGCGCTCTCTCCTTCATTTCGGAGCCCCTGTTCTGGACGCGCTGCTTTCCGACATTTGTGGTATATCCTAGTGATACGCCGTACATGTTGAGATGGGAATACCCCTTTAATGTGGTGTGTAGGTGCAGTGTACAGACGACGCACAATAACTGCATGCTGGCGAGGCCCCCGTCGCGCTGTAATCTGACTACCTGGTAACAGGACAGCGGCTGGAATTCGGCCTGTACACAATCCCAGTGTTTGTTGGAGCGGCTCCACTGCCCGCAGGTCTTCATGAGGAGATGGGGAATGTAGAGACAGGCTTATCTACTGCATCTCCTCTGGCTTTGGATTACTTGATACTGCTTTATATTTAGCAGAAGCCTGGCTGCCATGGGAAAACCTGGAACAGGAGCCACAGGTCATCAACCTGTACAAGCGGCAGCACTCCGACTTCTGTGTTTCTGATATCCCATGTTCAGAGATTGTGCCCGTGTTATGGGTGGAGATGGCATCTCGTCTGTGCTGGGGTTCTGTCAGGGTATGTGATTGGCATGGTGTTGGTGCAAAGCTCCATCTAGAAGGCCCCTTAAAGGGGTTCTCCGGGAACTAAGAAAATACTTAAATATTATTTTATTATAAATATATTCACAAATACCTTACATTAGTTATAATGGCTCGTTTTGTCTGGGGAGCAATCATTAGGAAAAACAAAATGGCCGCTGTCCTATTAGTACACACAACACCTGTCCTAATCACACAGGAGGACAAGTTACGTCACAACACTGAGGTAAAGAGCTGCCTCATCCTCCTCTCTGCTCTGATTGTCAGGGGTTATGATCCTGAGTACGGATGAATCTCTGTGGGAATGGAGAAGATGAGGAGACACAAGAGGATGTCAGGGGTGTGGATAATGAACAGCAGCACTTGTATACAGTCTCCATTACCACAGTCTGTCCTGTCCATCCTCTCTGTACTTCATGTCTCCTCATGAACTAAATTCCCCAGAGATTCAGCTAAAGTTCTCATCTGTATTCGTGATAATAATCCCTGACAAGCAGAGCAGAGAGGAGGATGAGGCAGTTTTTTACCTCAGTGATGTGAAGTAACTTGTCCTCATGTGTGACTAGGACAGGTTTTGTGTGAACTAATAGGACGGCAGCCATTTTGCTTCCCCTGATGATTGCTCCCCAGACAAAATGAGCCATTATAACTAATGAAGGGTATTTGAGAATATATTCATTATAAAGAAATATTTAAGTATTTTAATTTTCTTAATTCCTGGAGAACCCCTTTAAGTATAGGACACATGGGAAGGTTTTCTCCCTGGGTTCTGGGTAAATGTCGTGCACCCTCTCAGTAGACCCCCAGCCAAGCGCTCATGCATGGTGCACAGATCCATAATACATCACCCATAGACTATAAAGCATTGTAACCTGATCCATCGCGTGCCGTCCTACAGAGGTATTCTCCAAACATTATTTTGTAAGAACATGGTTCCTAAGAATAGGTAGAGACGTGGCAGGTATGATCCATGGCCGGCTCTCGTGGCAGTTTTTGCCCTGTGCATTGCACTGGGTAAAGTCCACAACATAATGAGCATGCTTTGCGGATCCGCAATACCATGGATGCCACCCGGCATGTGTTCCGCAATTTGGAGAACACAAGGCCGGGCTCCCCGTTCAAAATGCCTATTCTTGTCCACTGTTGCAGACAGATGTTTTTCTGATGACCCATTCCCTTCAAGTAATGTTTACTTAAACCGGTTTTCCCACCTTTTAAAAATCATACAATAAATCATAAAATGAGCGATGTTATCCATTTACACACTGTTATAAAACAATCAAGTAAAATACGGCTCCCAGATACAACAATGTGCACGTCCACCTACTGAGCTTAGTTCTCTCCCCACAGCCCAGTCCACTGCAGAGCAGCTGCCAGGTGGTGTAGGAGACTGATTCTCCCCAGAGCTCACCATTAGCAACAGGACCAAGGGGGACTTAGCAAAGCAATAAAAAAAAAGTTAAAATTGAAAGAGGTATTTTTATGACAGACATACTGAGGTAGCAGCTATTACCGGTAATTGTATTTATGAATCTATGAAAAAGATTAAGAAACACTTTAAACAGGTTTTCCAGGTTCCTGATCTTGACGACCTAGCCTCAGGATTGGTGAGGACCTGACATCTGCACCCTCTCCGATCAGCTGTTCCCTGTGGCCTCTAGCAATGGAACTAGCGCCAATGGATCAGTAAGCGCCACTCTGTAGCGCCACATAGTGTAGTGGTTGTGCCGGGTTTACTATAGTGCAGGGGTCAGGAACCTTTTTGGCTAAGAGAGCCGTAAACGCCACATATTTTGAAATATAATTCCGCGAGAGCCGTACAAAATGTTTAAAGGGCCATTGACAGATCAATCGCTCCAATGTTCACTTAGTACAGCAAGGAATGCTCCTCCCTGCTGTATAAAGCCACAACTGGACTGAAACAATGGTAATTAGCAGTAAAAAAATTAAATAAATAACTTACATTGTGAGCTTGCGATGCATGACATCAGTCCAGCAGTCTGGCTTCTTCTTTTTCCTGCGCATGACTGGAAGCTGGCATTGGTGTAATATGGGTGGCAGATGTTTTTTAAGGCCATATTTTTATTTTTTTTTGGGGGGGGGGCTATATAATGGATTATGTGGGATTATTTTCAGGGGTGAAGTGGGAAGGGGGGGTTGGTGGGACACACTGTATTACACAGCCCCTTTATTGATGCAGCTCACTGCTGCTGACCATGAGGCTGTGTAACAATTTCCATGTTATAATGTTCACCTTCAAAGCAGCAGCATAGCCAGGGGTTTCTGGAACGTCCAAGGGAGACACAAGGGAGGAGGCAGATGCCGCTTCACTAGGGGACGCAGGTGCGTGCTTGCAGACGGCGCGGCTATGCAGGGAGTTATGGGAAATGTAGTCCATGCTCCCTGCCGCTCACCACTGCCGCCAATGCTTATCAGGCCATCAAAGAACTACCAATATCAGCGTGCACCGCGGCCTGATGGAGCGCGGTGCATGCATCCTTCCCATAGACAGGTAGCAGGGGCGTAGCTAAAGGCTCATGGGCCCTGGTGCAAGAGTTCAGCTTGGGCCCCTGCCCCCCCCCCCCCCCCGCCTAATACAGCGCCTCATACCTCTTACATCCAGTATAATACAGCGCCCCATACCTCGTACATCCAGTGACGTCTCCTCGGATGTACATCTTCTCTTTCCTCATCTTCTCCTTTCAGACCAGACACCATTTTTCAGCCATTTCTCATGTCTGCAGTTTGACAGAAAAAAATCTTAGTTTACTACTTTTCCATCATCCTCCCATCTTCTGGACAAATCATCCTACCACCCCCAGTACTGTGCCACTAGTACCACACAGATTATGTGCCAGTAAGAAATGCCCCAATAATGCGCCAGAAGTTCCCCCCATTGATTCCCCCCCAAAATCATGTGCCAGTAAGAAATGCCCCAGTGCCCCCATGTGCCAGAAAAATGCCCCCCATACCAGTAAAAATGGCCCCAGTGCCTGTAATAATGCCCCCAGTGCCCCCTTGTGCCAGTAAGAAATGCCCCAGTGCCCCCATGTGCCAGAAAAAATGCCCCCCATACCAGTAAAAATGGCCCCAGTGACTGTAATAATGCCCCCTTGTGCCAGTAAAAATGCCCCCAGTGCCCCATGTCAGTAAAAATGCCACCAGTACCAGTAAAAATGCCCCCAGTGCCCCATGTGCCAGTAAAAATGCCCCCAGTGCCCCCATGTGCCAGTAAAAATGCCCCCAGTGCCCCATGTGCCAGTAAAAATGCCCCCAGTGCCCCATGTGCCAGTAAAAATGCCCCCAGTGCCCCCATGTGCCAGTAAAAATGCCCTCAGTACCAGTAAAAATGCCCCCAGTGCCCCATGTGCCAGTAAAAATGCCCCCAGTGCCCCCATGTGCCAGTAAAAATGCCCCCAGTACCAGTAAAATGCCCCCAGTGCCCCATGTGCCAGTAATAATGCCCCCAGTGCCCCCATGTGCCAGTAAAAATGCCCCCAGTGCCAGTAAAAATGCCCCCAGTGCCCCCATGTGCCAGTAAAAATGCCCCCAGTACCAGTAAAAATGCCCCCAGTGCCCCATGTGCCAGTAAAATAATAAAAAAAAAATTAACACTTATACTTACCTCCAGCAGCGATGCGATGCAGGCCTCTTCTGGCCTGTGTCCCGCGCTGTACGGCTCAGGCGGCGCGATGACGTCATCGCGCCGCCTGAGCCGGCCTCTGATAGGCTGCAGGCCCAGTGCCTGCAGCCTATCAGAGGAACGGGCAGGGGAGACACCTCTCCCTCCCCTGCCCCAGTACAATACAGTCATCTGTATCGCCGTCCTGAGGACGGCGATACAGATGACTATGGAGATGAGCGCTTCCATAATGGAAGCGCTCATCTCCCTCTGCAGGGCCGCGCCGCACCTGACGCCACTGACAGGTAGGAGCCCTGTCTGCGAGCCAGATACGGCCATCAAAAGAGCCATATCTGGCTCGCGACCCCTGCTATAGTGGGAGCTGTGGTGCAGTAACCCAGGATGACCACTATACTTGGAACAGAGCTGTGCTTCCTGATCCATTGGTGCTAATTCCAGCATCAGAAACGGTGGAGATCAGGCCTGGACCGATCTGATATTAATGATGACCTATCCTCAGGATACTTCATCCATATCAGATGCTGGAAAACCCCTTTAAAATATACCCAACTCTCCATTTTAGCAGCATTCACTTGTGGCTAATACATTTGCTTTAAGGGCAGATCACCAAGGAAATGCATTATTTTAGTCATGCCTAGATTACCTGGTAAGGGAGTTGTCCAGGCTACAGTTATTGACGGCGTATCCTCAGGACAGGTCATCAATATCAGATTGTCGGGTGTCTGACACCCAGCACCCCTGCCGATCAGCTGTTTGGAGGGTCTGCAGCTCTTGTGCGAGTGCTGCTTCGTCTTCAAAGCTTATCTGCACGCTGTCTTCTCTGTGGTAGCGATGCAGTATAATGACACCTTCCTCCCCCATTAAAGGGGTTATCCAAGACTAACAAATGTTCCCCCACATGCCAGGCCCCTCACACTGAATCTACTTACCTCCCTGTGCTGCTCCGGTTCCCCGCACCGCTGCAGCTGCTTCTCCCTGTGCGTGCATGAAAACATCCGGTGTCGGGGACGAGCCTCCCTAGCATCACCTGCGATGCTAGGGAGGCTCGTCCCCGTTACCGGATGTTTTCATCCTTACACGGGGAGAAGCAGCTGCAGTGGTGCGGGGAGCCAGGTAAGTAGAATCAGTGTGAGGGGCCCGGCATGTGGGGGAACATTTGTTGTTTGTCTTAGATAACCCCTTTAACTTTAATGGGACGAACAGCGGTAATTACACTGTGCAGCCGCTAAAGAAGGTGTTCAGGTAAGACACTGCACGATTGCTGCAGCCCCTTCAAACAGCTGATTGGTTTCAGTTCTGTGCATCAGACCCCTGTCAATCTGATATCCGTGACCTTGTCCTGTTGCCGGGACAAACCCTTAAAGATTTGTTGGAGATGCTGGGAGTACATCTTTTTCTCCTGCACTTCCTTCTATCTAGATTTGTGGAGGAGACGTAAATCTTGAAAAAGTAAACCTAAGCCAAAAGAGAAGAAAAAAAAAAGTAAAAAAATGTGCACTAAAACATTTTGTAACACATCTATTGCAGTATTGTCCAAATGCACAGGAAAAACTGAAAATCTACGGCCATTTTTTGTCTTTACATAACACATCTTTCAGTTTCTTCTGCTCGGTTGTCCTCGTCTCGTCAGGTCATCTCCGTGGACTCCTCAGATCTTCTATCATTATGATTCCGAGATCATTTGGGGCCAGGTGACGGTGGATCTGTGTACTCCGGGCTGCGTCTTATCCGATGTGCTTGTAGTTGGTCATTAAGGCTGAGACCTGCTTCCTGAAGGCAGTGTGTGAGGGAGGAGGAGCCCCATCATCTGGGAGTCTAATTATGCCCGTGTGGAGCGTAAGTGGTTCTCCAATAGGAAATCCTGCTCGGAACTTCCTTTTATATACACATTCTTAGTCTGCCCGGCACAGTATCCTTTTTCCTGTTGAGCCGAGCGGACTTTACATTCATTATGTTAAATGACTTCATTGGGGTACAGATGAAGAACACAGTTTGGATGCCCGTACGTGAACGTTACCGTGGACCAGTCCATATGGCTGTCTGCTAATCATATATCTGATACATGGCTTAAAGAGTGATGCCTCAGGTAGGTGGCCTTTATGTGCATGTGCCAAAATGAGAACAAAGCAGTGTGCCAGCCTGCCCGGGTATAAACAGATATCTGCCAGGAATGGAGGGGTAGGTTTATATATGGGGACTTGTAGTGCAAAGGTGATTAATATATACCTAGAATATAAGCTCATCTCTGTGCTTTAAAGAGGACCTTTCACCACCCCTGACATGCCTGTTTTAATAGCTTCATGCATTCCCCATGTAATAACAATTCTGGAACGTCTATTTTTATGGTTCTATGTTGTGCCGTTCCTTTATTATTTGCACTAGAAGTTATGAATGAATTGCTATTTGTCTTCAGTAAAGCAACAGAGGGGAGGTAACCAGTTGGGGGTGTGTACCTGCACAGGCTGAACATGGCAGCACTGATTGGATAGAGTCAGTCTGTGCTGGGACACACCCCCAACTTGTTACCTCCCCTCTGTTCCATTACTGAAGGCAAATAGCAATTCACTCATAACTTCTAGTGCAAATAATAAAAGAATGGCACAACATAGAGACATAAGAATAGATGCTCCAGAATTGTTAGTAAATGGGGAATGCATGAAGCTATTAAAACAGGCATGTCAGGAGAGGCGACAGGTCCTCTTTAAGGACATATTTAAGAAGGCAAATTAATGGGGATTTTTTAGGTTTTCTATATTGATGACCTATCCTCAGGATAAGATCCGACTCCTGGCATCCCTATCAATCGGCTTTATGAGAAGGATGCGTTGTTCCTGTGCTCCTCCTCACAGCAAATTAAAGGGGTTTTCCGGGATTTTACTACTGATGACTTATCCTCAGGGTAGGTCATCTGTATCTAATCAGTGGGTGTCTGACACCCGGGACCCCCGCCAGTCAGCTGTTTGAGAAGGCACTGGCGCTCCCGTGAGTGCCGAGGCCTTCTTTCAGCTTTTCCTAGGCCAGTGATGTCACATTCATCGGTCACGTGGTCTAGGAGCAGCTCAGCCCCATTGAAGTGAAAGGGGTTGAGCGCGATACCAAGCACAGCCGCTGTACAATGTACGGAGCTGTGTTTGGTGAGCTGAGAGAAGGCCTCGGCGCTCACTTGAGCGGTGGTGCCTTCTGAAACAGCTGATCGGCGGGGGTCCCGGGTGTTGGACCTCCACCAATCAGATACTGATGACATCTCCTGAGGATAGGTCATCAGTAGTTAACTCCCAGAAAACCCCTTTAAGCACAGTGCCATCCATTAGATAGTGGCTGTGCGCTCTATTCCAATCCAAAACCATTCACTCGAATGGGACTGAGCTGTTCCTAAGCCATGTGACCGATGAACGTGATGTCACTGGCGTAGGAAGAGGCCGCGACACTCGCTGAAGTGCCATGGCCTCTTCTAACAGTCGATCAGCAGGGGTGCCGGGTGTTGGACCCCCACCGATCAGATATTGATGTATCCTGAGGATAGGTCATCAATATAGAAGACCCGCTGCCATTCTCTGCTGCAACTGCAAGATCGCACACAACCACTTTCTGCAAGCGTATTTCACTTTTTCCCCCCCATTTTTTAATTTATTTTTTAGACGTGCGCTTGATCTGAAGTTTAGTCTGGTAGTGGGATTGCGTTGAAGAACGATCCAACGTTCATTTCTAGCCAACCATAGTCTTGTATATATGGCCAGCTTCAAGATGTTGTACTGAAGATTGCCATTAGCAATCCAGATGAGTTTGCAATTCTCAAGAGGTTTCTGGCCTTGGAGCTACTGGGCCCTGGGGTCCTAACATAAAAAAAAAACACAAAAAACACTCAACTGTTCGCATCTACTTCTGATCCCAGAAGGTCCAGAAAGCAGCTTGGCCCCTGTTTCTACTGGAGCCAATCACAAGTGGTTACATCGGCCTGAATGATACATCACAGCTGTTCACGCTCATGTGATCACAGAGGCCTGTGATTGGCTGCTGAGGTCACTGGACCTAGCCGTTTCCTGGTCCTGTGGGGACTGGAAACAGAGCAGCTGCGGGGCCATGGACAGGGGAGGGGTGACTTTTGTATGTTAAATGGGCACAAGTAAGGACTCCAAGGGGTCCTCATCTCCAGACAAACCCCTTTAATGCTCAACGTTATATCTGGACATGTAAATTTGAATAGTCACAGCATGTCTAGAATCGACGGAGGGCTTTCTGTGACCCTGGGTTCATCTTACAGAGGCCCCGTTTTTTGGAAATGACAGAAGCAATCTGATGTCTTCATTTCTACCAGGTTTGATAAATGTGGACCACAGCAAGATCTCTTTCTCATGGTGAAAATATAATTACATTGAGGTTCCTAATGAAAAATAATATTGGCACATTATATTGAGGGGGCTGCACACACATGTCCAATGTTTTGTGCACATGGGGTCAGGATGTGTGTGAGGTAAATGGAGGAGGTGTCCTCTCCCCATGTGTGGCCGGTCTCAGGAGTCCCTGCACATCTGCGCTCTTCGGTCTGGTGCACGACGCCTCTCACAGTTAGCGGGAAGGTGGAAGTGGTGTTGTGAAATGAACTCGTCATCATTGCAGGATTTCCTCAGCACATACACTGAAGCAGCTTATGGGCGGCTCTTGTTTTCCACGTGTTGATTCTTGCTCTGCAGATGTGACCTGCTTCCCAGCATGGTTCTTCTAGGAAGGATGTGCATATTTCTGCTAGTGTTTCGGAGGAGAACGGCCATTCATAACTTATGAAATGGTCCGACCAAAAACTGAATATAAAGAATTAGTGAATTCACAAAGTTTTATTAGGAGAAAATGTCACTAGAGCCGTGTTTTCCGCCCGGGCATGCAGTCCTATTCTTCCCATCAAAACAAAGGAACCGTGATGGACCCATTGTAAGTCAGTGTGGTCGAGCGCTGGTGGTATCTGTGATATCAAAAAGAGGAGGGAAGGAAAATACATGCCCTATAGAGGAGACACACCATTAAGAATCAACATGTTTTATTAAGTCACGTTAAAAATCACAGAAGGGAAAACGGGAGGTCCCCAGAGGATGGTGAGTCCTCCCCTCACTGCACTAAATACAGTAATATCCAAGGTGTCACCAACAATAGTAAAGCTTTAATATAATAGACCAAGGCAAAAAACGATAATGCAAAATTATATACCGCGATTATAAGTGAATCCATATACATGATGTGACGTCAATGTGCAGACCTAATTCAGCATAAAGCGCCAGTGCAAACAAAAATATAGAAAAAATCACAAAGAAACGAATACAACCTGGTGGGAATGATGGCTCCGCTATAGTGCTGTGAGTCTAAGCCCTGATCCCGAATGGACTTCACCGACTCTATTGAGAGAAGTGAAATCCTAGAAATCCCAGTGCGACGTCAGGTGCTATACACCCGGGTTTACCTCTGAATTTTCTGTTCTGCATTGTGGACTTACCCAAAAGTGTGTGAACTTAGCCTAAGATACCCTAAGGCCTCTTTCACACAAACGATATGAATTGTGGCGGAATGTGTGTTCAGTGAAACTCGCACCATTTCGCAAGTTCGGTCAGTCTGGTCTGTGATTGCGTTCAATGTTTCAGTTTTGTGCTCGTCTCCATAGTAATCGGTATTGCCGTCTTCAGGACCGCTATACAGATGCCTGCGCTGTGGCGGGGCAGGGGAGGGAGAGGCGTCTCCCTTGCCCGTTCCTCTGATAGGCTACATGCCTAGTGCCTGCAGCCTATCAGAGGCCGGCTCAGGCAGTTCGATGTCATCGCGCAGCCTGAGCCGTACAGTGCAGGACACAGGCCGGAAGAGGCCTGCATCGCTGAAAGAGGCATGGAGGTAAGTATGAGAGTTTAATTTTTATTTATTTATTTATTTATTGGTACAATACAGGAGAGGAGTGCTGTGGGGGAACTTCTTACTGGCACATTATTGGGGGCACTTCTTACTGGTACTGTGGGAGCATCTATGGGGCATTTCTTATTGGTACTTAATTGGGGGGCATCTATGGGGCACTTACCGGCACATTATTGGGGGCACTTACTGGCACTGTGGGGGCATCTATGGGGCACTTCTTATTGGTACTTAATTGGGGGGCATCTATGGGGGCACTTCTCACTGGCACATTATTGGGGGCACTTATTGGTACCTAATTGGGGGGCACTGTGGGGGTATCTATGGGGCACTTCTTACTGGCACATTATTGGGGGCCACTGTGGGGGCACTTTTTAATACATTATTGGGTGGAACTATGGGGGCATCTACTGAGGCCACAAAAAAAGGGGTATTTTATATGAGGGGCTCTGTATAGGGGCATTTTATGTTATATTTATATATTTTAATATGCACCTTGCGTGCATCAGTCAGCGCTGACAGCACCTGGGTAGGGGTACTATAGCATTAGGGGCCTTTCTGAAAGAGGACTCTCATACATTCTGTTTCCTGGTGTCATCTCCATGAGCGGAGCTCTGGCTGCTATGACTGGTGCCTAGCTCTGCTGCAGGAATGATACGCTCTGCCGGAGAACAATGATGTTTTTCTCTCAGGGTAGAAATTGGCAACAACAGAAGAGTGAAATGTTCCGTGTTCAACGGTCATTACTTTTTTTTATTTTTTTTTATTATATTACATAAACTGCATTGAGCTGTTTGTGATCAGACCACAGCCCATCGTATTAACCATCCAAACAATGAGAACTGATATCTGGCACTGAATTGTGACCTCTTATTGCTACAATAAGCAGTCCTTTACCTATATCTGAGACCCGCACCCTGATCTGCTGACCGCAGAGGTCGCTGCCTCCTGTGCATAGCAAGGATAGAAAAGATCTGGGGGGACTGTTGTGCTTAAAGGGTGTTTCCAGTAATATTGATGTCTAAGCACGTGCCCCCAGCCTGCCCCCTGAAATAGACTTGTACTTACTCGGCTTCACGCCGCTCTGGTTCTCCATCTTCCAGTCAGGGCGCAGGCAGTTGCTTATAAATCAGTATTACCAGAAAACTCTTTTGAGAGTATTCCAGGAGTTTAGTATTCATGGCGTGTCATTAGGGGTGCAGGGTGTCGCCAATCAGCTGTTTCCTAGTGGCTCCAGAACAAAAACACCACCACTTTGTCCATTGTGTAATGGATGTTGTTGGTTACTACAACGCTGCAGTTACCAGCTGTGTCCACTACACAACGGATGGAGCTGTGCAGTTGTGGCACCTTCTTGTGCTGGTAGAGCTACAAGGTACCTGCTGATTGGCAGGGGTGCGTTGGTCAGACTCCTGCCAATCTGCCTATCCTGAAGTCCTTTTGGCCTCCATGGAGGTGGTGTGCGTCAATGCCCTACAGGAAGGCCAGCAAGAAATAGAAGTGCTGATGACTGGGGCTCATCTGCTACCAGAAGTTGGTAATGAAGGGGTTATTGCCACGTCATGAGTTGTCACCCCTTCTCTTATGCAACTGATGGTGTTCTGATATCATCTGCTGACATTCATTTCCTCAGCGGCAGGAATGCGGGTGTTGGAGGAGGAATTTACAGGTGTGTACAAGTACCGGACTTGCACTTCTGAATCAGACCGCCTGCTAATCCATACGCTACCTCTGCGTGGTTCTGCTCCAGGAGGTTTTGCTTCTATTAAGCCTCCCTTATACATGTGGCTGTGGATTTTTGGGTAAAAGGAAAACTGCTTTTTGTTTACTGTTACATGCGTTTTGTTTTTTTGTGAAGTGTTTTACCACATGCGTGTTTTTTTTTGTGGCTTTTCTGCAAACAATGCATTTTATTTTATTATTATTTTAATCACGGAAGTATGTAACCCTCTCTGATATCAGTTCCACTGTAGATCTTTCTAAAGCCGGATTTCGGTTGCCTTCACATCTGCAACAAAATCAGAGGCTGAAAATCCTGTTTCATTCACCTAAATGGGGAATGTGGAAATCCATATGCGTCCTGCAAAACAGCCCTGTTTGGATGAATGGAAGTGATTTTTCAGTCACAGAAATTTCTCTAAAAATCTGCCGGCTGTGAAGGCACCCTTACATTGCATATTATCGAGAATAAATGTTACTACAGACTCTTATTCCCGATTATCTGCCTGTGTAAATGTACTGCCGTAAATGTGAAAATAGCTCAAGTACACCTTTAAAAATGTAACGCACATTGACACATATGGTTTTTACAAAGTGGAGCATAAAACAATGTATGTCTGTGGCATAAAAAAATTAGGCAAAATCGCCATTGCCTGAGCACTGTAAAAACACCATAGATCCAAAAGCGCTCCACAAATGAAGAATAACCCCAGTACAAAAAATGCATTTTAAAATTCTCGTTGACTTGCAGCTAACATCTAGAGGCGGCAGCCTAAAACGTGGCTATTTCTGCACCTCCACATCAACCAGTAGCTCTTCAGAAGTTGTGGAAGCATACTGAGACTGTAGTTCCATAAAGTCAGGTACTGGTCCTGCTTTATAGATGGTTGTGCCTCTCAGATGCATAGTCTTATTGATGTCAACAGGGCTGTGGGGTCAATATGAAATGGACCAACTCCTAAAATATATAATAAATTGGTACATTTAGTTCAGTGCAGTATGTGCTGAATATATTTTCATAAGAATGTGGGAACATGATGAAATGTCCTGTGAATGTCTGTTCTGTTCCTGATCTAAGGATCTAGGCTTTCAGTTGAGATGAATGTGTGCTGCCCTTTATGTAGATGCTCAGAAGTGAAGCTCCTCCGCTACAGATCAGAGGAAAAAGGCACTGGGAAGGAATGGCTGCATTCATCTCAGATCTGCTAGAGAAAACAGGATTAAAGAGGTTTTCTCACTAGTTAGAAAGATTATCTTTCAACATAAAGGGACCGTTAAAAGAAGACATTTTCTAAATACAGTATTCAGTAGATTTCACTTTAGTCATGAACTATAGACAATTCAGCAGGTCTCACTGTACACAGGTTTCTATGGTAACCTGCAGACCAGAAAGACTTATCTGATTGGCTGAGAGCAGTGAAGAATGATAGGACTGAGCTCTGAGTGATTACCTGCAGTAAGCAAAAGGTGCAAGTGTTGTGAGGACTGAGAAGCATGGCTTTACCTGTAACTGTGTTAGAGATCGCAATCTCCAGAGTAAGTTAATATATATATATATATATATATACACACACACACACACACACACAGCCTGAGGAGACAGTGTGAGTGCAAACTGCTTGTCAGCCAGTGAATCAACCTGCTGAGAAAACCCCTTAAGGCAAGTACTTCTTAGTATATCTAAACTTTCAATAAACTGCATAAATCAATTGTCCAGTGCATGTTCTCTCTGCTTTATGTTTTAGTTTGCTTTTCCTCTCATGTAAAAAAAAAACTAGGGCCTTATGTATGAAAACTGTCTAGGTGTAGAAGTTTCTTTGTTGCCCATAGAAACCAATCAGAGCTCCCCTTTCATCGCATATAGTGCTCTGGAGAAATGAAAGGGGAGCTCTGATTGGTTGCTATGGGTAACAAAGAAAGTCTTAGACCTAGACAGTTTTCATACATCAGGCCCTTAGTGAGCTGTACCCAGAGAAGCCTGATACTGAAAGTGCAGAGTAAAGATATCTAGTAAAACATAAACTCCATTTTTTTTACCACGACACAGCTGTACTATTGATGTCACTAAAGCTGGACATACATTGGGAATTTAAGTCCCATTAACTTGGGCTGAAAATCAGGCGAACAATCACATTTTCAAACGCCCGCTCCTGATCAAAGGCCTATGTAAGCAAATGCTTTTTTTTATGCACTTTTTTTTTTTTCATGCATAAAAAGCTGTAGCACATCTCCCTGTATGAACTGTAGCCTGCACTATGCAGTCATTACAGTATCGGTGTAAGAGACCCCACATAGTCCGAACCTGCGTCATACTCCCTTACTTCTGTTCCCAATTTTATTCTTGCATACTTTCGCTGGTCTAGAGAAAAATCGATGATAGATGGAAGAGAGTATGACTGCAGGATCAGGTTAAGTTTGTCTGTTCCCATGCACAGGTCTGCATGAGAGCGGTGGAGCGTTGGGTGAACTTCGAGGCTGTCCTCTGAGCAGTCTCCTGCTGTCTGTCGGTGAATACAGACTTCTGCCTCATAATGACAGGTGTTTCAGGTTTAGTGTGACTGCCTCACTCCTGCCTTTAAGAATGAGGAGGACTTGGTCTGGCGGCTTTCAGTCTTCTCATTATTGTAGCACATTTCTACTTCCTCTTTAGACGTGACACACCACAGTAGGCACCGCAGATTAAAGCTTAGTGTTTCCAGTAAAATATTTACCCAGGGTTTTTCCCTGCAAGTGTAAACTGTAACTCTGCCCTAGGTTTACCTCTGATGAGCACCCTGGTCAGTAAAATCTGTTCTTATTAAAGCCATGACGGCATAATGTAGGCTACACAAGGACCTGGCTACACAAGGACCTGGCCGGGCCTTCACTGCTCCTGCTTGGTAAAAGGAGCTGCTCCACAACATATTTACTTCCTTTTTCTATTGAAATTAAGCTCTAGGGGTCTATTTTTTTTTTTTTCTTGATCGTCTTTGAGATGTTTTTGCACCTTGATTGATTGGACCTGATTTGGAAAGATACTACCCTGTGTATATGAGGTCTCACACGGTGACAGTTCATATCAGAGCAAAAACCAGGCCATGAAGAGAAAAGAACTCGGAGACGGGATTGTGTGGAGGCACAGGTCTAGAGGAGGGTATATGTAATAGGGGATATTAATTATTGGTATTTTGGGATGTACCAATAATTAATATACATAAATAGACGTTAACCCGCTTTCGCTAGTTCCGCCTATTTATACCTATTTAACTACCTACTGCCTTTCACACGACCTAAAAGGGACTCAAAGTACACGTTATGGAACAATAGACACTGAACACTGTATTTATAAATAATAACAATATTTATTATTTATTAACAATACAGTACAATAAATCCTAGCTACACTACACAATCCCGTTTAACTCCAACCACGTTACTAACTACACAAAACACACACACACATTAATAGCAGCCCTCCCCAGCCTAATCTAATTTCTGTCCCTGGGAACAGAGGGGTTAAATCACAGTACAACAAGAACAAGGGGTATTGGCAAGGAAGGGGTTAATTGTAATGGTAGGGCAAGGGTGACAAGGCAGGGGTTGTGGCAGGTTTCAGGGCAGGGTACCAGGGGTTAATCCAGGGGTAGCAGGGATTGCAGGGGTCTGGAGCAGGGGTTAATGGCAGGATACAGGGCAGAATGACAGGGAGGTACAGGGGTTGCAGGGCTGTGGTAGGGTCCAGGAGTTCAGGGGTTAACAGTAGGGGGTAGGCAGGGCTGGCAAGGGTTAAAGGCACTGGGGTCTGGAACAGGGGTCTAGGGCAGGGGTTATTGGGGGCAGCAGGGCCGGGGTTAGGGCACCAGGGGTTAGCAGGGAGTACTCAGCCAATCCTTTAGGGGTCTCCAAGGGGGTCGGGAGGATCCTTCTTTGCTCGTCCAGGGGATGATTCTGGGGGATCTTCAGCTGCTCGTCTCCAGGGGGGGTCTTCTTGATGGGGAGGCACGGCTCAACCTGAAGAGCGCAGCGTGATCGGGTTATTTAAACCCGGTCGCGCTCGCTCCCGTGCTCCCGCGCTGCCGGCGAGCGAGCGCGCCGGCAGCTGTGTGCACGAGCGTCGGCGCGGTGCTATGACGTCACCGCGCCGACGCGCACTGTTTCCCGGGCGGAGGATCTCTTTGATCCTCCGCCTGGGGAGCGCACTGTATCTCCGGCGTTTGTAATTACAAGCGCCGGAGGTACGCGCCATGCAGAGACAGGGAAACCTATTGTTTCCCTGTCCTGTTAATTGCCCCCAGCAGCGCTGAGGGTAATTAACAGAAGGGACAGAAGATCATATCGATCTTCTGTCCCTTTGAAGCACCTGGGACTGGACTAATTAGTCCAGTCCCATGTCTCCAGCTATCCCCAGCAGATGGCCATTGTCCATCTGCTGGGGGCTATGGGGGGGCACCCTGGCTATTACATGTATATAGATACATGTACATAACTGGGGATCATGTACATGCATCTATATACTATTGGATGATAAAGGGGGACATATATAGATGAAAGGGGGCATGAACAGGGGAACAGGGGGCATTATTATCATTATAAAGGGGGCATGTAAGGATGAAGGGGGCATTTATGGAAATGGGGCTCATTATATAAACGGGCAATTATATAAATATATATAGACATGGGTGCATGTTAATGGGGCTCATGCACACATATCTATATATATATATATATATACACACACATACAGTTAGAGCACCTGGTGGATAACCACATCCACCAGGGCTTCAGGCCTTCGTGGCCATGGGGCCACAGACCCTCAATTTGGGGCCACCCATATATGCATATACATATGGGTATATGCATATATTATAGGCGGCACCCACACTTCCTTCTACAGTATATTAAAAACTTCTGCTGCACTGAAAGAGCACAGTGGCCTCCATAATTCTCAAAGGGATTGTCCCGGTTCAGAGCTGAACCCGGACATAAGCCTGTATGAGTGGAGCATTTCTCACTCCGATGCTCCCCCTTGCCCTGCTCTGTATAGCTCAGAACAAGAGCTTTTGGTTCACTGCTGGTGACTTACCTGGTTTTTTCTCAGTATGCTAGATGGAGGCTTCCACCCATCAGTGAGCCAGGTGACATCACATATCACCAGAACTAATGGGTGGTCTTTAGTGCTTCCCTGCTTCCCCTTGCTAGTTCTGTGCCAGATCTGTTGCACAATGAGTGCTTCCTTTCCTTTCAAATCTGAAGGAATCTGTGACTGAGACGTCATCTCAGATGTCACCAGATCTAATGTAGACCAAGATATAGATCAATGATCGAACAAGTGTGTGTGTGAACAGGTCTCTTGTGGTTTCTGTATACAGTATATTCAGCAACAGGATTGGAGATCCATGAATTGGTGCTTCAGCAGTGCTTTTTTCCAGTTGGCCAGAGATCCCCTTTAAGATGTATGATTACCTTTACTGGGATATTGAGGGAGCACGGACTGATACTAGTATACTGGTGGTGCAGCTTGGCCTGCTCGATGGGCCATGAGCCGAGCTCAGTTCTGGAAATGCGTCCGTCACACAGACGATACGTGGCCATATGAAAGCAGTCCAGTCCCTTAGATCTGTGTAGGCTCTTCTCCACAGACCAAAACACCTATGTGGGAACCAAGTCTCAAACTGCAATCAATTCCATAATGGTGACCCAGGTCACATGAATGAATGAATGAAGATTCATTTGGTTGCATCTTCTGCTACTCGACCCATGTGGGTCTATCATGTCGACTTTTATTGCTTTCACAAGTGTAAAAAGTTTCTAATACATACAGTATATAGATTTACTTATTTTTTTTTTTATTTTTATCTCTAGGTCTCAGTCAGCTGCAGCAACCATGTCTGATAATGGAGAGCTCGAAGATAAACCTCCAGCCCCCCCAGTGCGGATGAGCAGCGCAGTCTTCAGCTCTGGGACAAAAGACCCCCTGTCCAGCAATCACAGCCTTAAGCCTCTTCCCTTAATACCCGAAGAGAGAAAATCATCCAGAAACAAAATCATATCCATCTTCTCCTACAATGAAAAAGGTGAGTGCAAATATGCACCTACATGGCGATGGTACTAGTAGTAGTTTTACCTACTATTTTTAACATTTCAGGCAATTTTGGCACCATTGAAGGATCGGAGACCTCCCCTTTCTAATGATTTTGTCAGGGGAGGTTGTGACTAGCCAGAAATGTAGTATTACACGGCAGCAGAATGGGTTTCCGTGTAATACTTCAGTGAGAACTGCACTTATAGTTTAGATTCGTGCGAAGCATTTGCTCCTGGTTAGGGAAGGTTTTGCATGTGATCATAGTCATTTGTATGGATGGCTTGTCATCCTTTTGAACGATTGTGTTATAATCGTTCCCTTTGTCTTATGACAGTAGGTAAGAAGAAAGAACGACCTGAGATCTCCCCTCCTTCCGACTTTGAACACACTATACACGTGGGCTTCGATGCTGTGACTGGAGAGTTTACTGTAAGTTATACACGTGACCTCAATGTATGAGATGGTAAAGAACCAGCATTTCATGCTGGTTCATACATTATTTTTACATGTGAAAGCTATGGCATGTGCTGGTGTCCTGTCCTCAATATATACTGTATTGTAATCGTTAGGTGTACACCAGTCTCCTTTTGCTAATGTCTCTGTAGAAGCGTAGTCAATAGCGTTGCTGAGCACTTCAATCAAGGCACATTGCGTGCCAGGCTCCAACCCAAGCCAAACATGTTGTAACATCTGAAATATTTAAAACTTGCTAGATTTCTCCTTATACTATACCTAGCATTGGTGCAAACGTTTTAATGCTGTTGTAAAGTTAGGATAAACCTGGATAACCAAATTTATGATTCTACATGGGCCAACCTGATAAATTTGGTGCAGTTTCCACCTGTTTTCTCCAGGTTTATCCTAACTTTACAACAGCATTGGCACATGTAGTCCTTTTTTTATTTGGTGTAAATGTCTAAGGCATATATTCAGTCCACTATATCACATCATTGTCCAGGATGTATTTAACTTTGTGGTTTTGTGCAGGGTATGCCAGAGCAATGGGCACGGTTGCTCCAGACCTCAAACATCACCAAGCTCGAGCAGAAAAAGAATCCACAGGCCGTGCTGGATGTGCTGAAATTCTATGACTCAAAGGACACAGTTAAACAGAAATACCTTAGCTTCTCGGCACCAGGTAAAAGATCTGCACAACAAATGTTTAATGGTCTGTCCTCAGGATAGCTCATCAATATCAGACCGGTGGAGATCCAACTCCTGGTACCCCCACTGATCAGCTGCAAGAGGCTGTGGCGCTCTGATCACTTCCTAGGTCAGTGACCTCTTTGGTCACATCACCTAGGCACAGCGTAGTCTCATTCAACAACTACAACACCAATATGTTCCTAAAAAATGAACCCAAAGTAGGCTACAAAAGTATACTTTATTGAATTACCAAAAAGACAGACAATAATAAATAAACATACAGAGGCGAGGAAACAGTAATACGAGACATTTAGGAGAGAAAAAGAAGGGACGAGGTGCGTGACACACCGACATCCATCCGCAGCAACAAAGAAAAAGCTATGCAAAATAGTGACAAGCTATATAGTTATGTATACCATAATACTATTACATATGCAAAATGCAAATGAATCAATAGCAACGACTGGCAGTCACCAATTGCAAACTAGAAAAGGAGAAAAGCACAGTTATACATAACCAAAATAAAAAAGGAGGCAAAATTACCAGAATAGAAAAAACTGCTGCAGATGGAGGTCAGGGATCACACACCCATCCCGTCCCAATCCCAACGCCGTTTCGCCACGTATGGCTTCTTCCCCGGAAGAAGCCATACGTGGCGAAACGGCTTGGGAGCACCAAAAGTTTGCATTATATTTATTATTCCACCATCCATATGTGACTAAACTTTACATAACAGCATCTCTTGTCTTTTATTGGCAGACAAAGATGGCCTCCCCTCAGGCGTGTCACCTGCAGTAAGTATTAGTATACTATGATGTAACTGAGCCCATTATATATCTCAAGAAGTATAAAATGAAATGGGTTTTCTGGAATTTTAATATTAATGCCTGCTGATCAGCTGTTTCATAGTAGTTCTAGTGCCACAAGTAAGCGCCAGAACTGCACAGCTCCGTCCACCGTCCTTTGTGTAGTGGATGCAGCTGGTTACTCCATTGCTGCTCCGATTTCTTGTGTTGGAGTTAGGCTCCATTCACACGTCCTGTTTTTCTTTCCTGATTTTTTTTCTGGACCCATTGAAATGAATGGATCCAGATCCGGATCGAATCAGGAAAGAAAAACAGGACGTGTGAATGGAGCCTTACTCTGAAACAGCTAATCAGTGGGGCTGCGGGTGTCGGAACTGACTGATGAAATGTTGATGGTCTACCCTGAGGATAGTCCATCAATATTAAAATCCTGGAAAACCCTTTTACAATGCACTACAAAATACAATGCAGTCTGCGTGCAGGAGGTGCTGAGCAGACGGAGACATAATTTTGTAGGAAAAGACTCAGTAAAACTTGTAATTTATACAATTATATCTCTGTTTTTTTGTAACTTAAGACCACTCCACTTTCAGTACATAGGGGTGTTATTATCAGTGATTGATAGCATTCCCTGTATAAGGCCCCATTCACGCATCCATGGAGCTGCTGTTCCTGTGTTACGGTTCCACAAAACAGTCACTGGCCTTGTGCACTCTGCATCGTGGTGCGGACATGTTGACTTCATTGGGTCCATGATCCACAAGATACTGCGAAAGATAAGACATTTCCTCTTTTACTGCTCAGAGGCACCAACCCAGAAAAACAGGGAAGCAGGGAGCTGATCAGTTACTGTGACATCCTGGGGTCTGCTGAAGGTTCCTAGGCTTGTCATGGTAAACTGCCTACAAAGCTGTGCATGAGACACAGCAAGCAAGGTGTCAAACTTCCATAGAACTAAATCGTTCTCGTTTATGGTCTGTTAGATCAAAAGATACCACGTTCTATTCCCTTAATTATTGTTTAGAAAATAAAAAGTAAAAAAAAAATGAAAATATTGAATTCTAATCACTCACTTTTCCAATTTTACACAAAAAAATAAACGTAACAGATATTACTGTCTGAAAATGTGCGGACTATTAAAATATAAAAATATTTTTCCTGCGCATTGTATGCCGTAAATGAAAAAAATAAACACAATTTGCCATTGTTTTGGTAACCTTGTGCCCCCCCCCCCCCCCCCCCAAAAAAAAAAAAAAATTATCAAAAAGTGATCAAAATGTTATACATACCCCTAAAATGGTATTAAAAAAAAAATACAGTTCTTCCAGTTAAAAGTAAGCCCCCATACATCTCTGTGGAATTTTTTTTTTAAATGGCTATCAGAAAATGGCAATGCAAAGAAAACTTTTTTTTCTTCAAAGATTTTTATTTCTTTAAAAGTAGTAAAACAAAATACCGTACAAAGTTGGTATCGCTGTAATCAGTTTGACCCACAGAATAAGGACACGTCATTGTTAGGGCACTTTGAACACCGTACTATCTACACCCAAGCAATACATGAATGTAACTGTGCTGATACATGAGAGCTAGTGAAGTCAGCAGTGTCCTGGACACAGATCTCAACTTCTGCAATGTGTTACAGGAGAGACACATCACATGAGAAAAGTCTGAAACTACAAGCATGTTACACACAGAATATCAGGGGGTCTGAACATGAATGAAGGAATAAAGAATGTAGATTGAAACTTACTAACATATGTAATTATGTAAAAAATCATTTTTCTATGTCAAAGATGTCCAAAGACTTAAAGGGAACCTGTCATCTCATAAACACCCCCCGAACTACAGTAATCGGTGTATAATGTAAGTGATGCTGAGTCCGAATATGTAAGTTTTATCTTCGTACTCACTTCCATTCTGACGCTGTGCTCCCACAAACCTGCAGTAAAATGCACTCAGTGGACTCCGGTGCTCACTCACATAATGGAGAGGACTCAAAGAAGAGTCCTCTCAATGTATTTTACTGCAGGTTTGTGGGAGCACAGCGTCGGAATGGAAGTGAGTATGAAGATAAAACTTACATATTCGGATTCAGCATCACTTACACTATACAACGCTTACTCTAGTTCAGGGGGTGTTTCGGAGATGACAGGTTCCCTTTAAATGTATTTTTTTTTTCTTCTAGCCAAATGCTAAAGGATCTGAGCCAACAAGAGCAGCAACAGATGATGATGACGATGAGGATCCCACTCCTCCAGTTATTGCTCCACGACCTGAACATACAAAATCGGTAGGCAGTCTTATGGCTAATTTGAATTAAAGGGGTTGTCTGGCCACTAAAAAAAAAAATCGATTTCTTTGGTTTAAGCCTCTTCAGGTAGCATACTGACCATATTGCCATACCTCTCTCTGTAATTTGAATCTCTTATTCACAGTTGTTCTGCCGTGACCACAGTTAACAACCCAAACTTCTGGGTTGTGGGTGTTTCAGAGCTGCAGCAACAACACTTCCCATAGTGCCGTGTGCTAACAGCAAACTGTAAACGCCCACTACACCCCTTCCTTGGCAGCAACCACCCCCTCACCACACCTTCCATGTGCCACCCCTCCAGGAAGGGACCGTGCATACGCTAACTGATTACCTTTCAAGTTGGTTCCCCGTCCCACATCAGTCACATGGTGCTCACATCACGACCATTCAGCCCGGGACTGTGTTGCAGGCTTGGTCATGATGTCAGTGGAAATGCAGCTTGAAGGGGAAGGAACGATCACGTGACTAGTTCCCTGAAATCTGTAATAAGATATTAGCAGCCCAAGTATATTAGGCAGTGGCGGCACAATGATAGGGAGAAGTTTAATCCCGAGGAACCGCCTTAACTTAAACTCACCTGAACTCACAATATTGCAGGACTTGAAAGCATTGATGTAAGTCTTGCTTATTCCTTTACTTCACTGTTATGTAGTCTTACTACAACTAATAAAGTTATTCTGTTCCATTTTTAAAAACGTAACACCCAAAGTAACCATGCACGTAACAAAATCTGGAAAAAAAACCCCACAAAAAACTGTGAACCAGAAGGGTGTTTTATACTCTTTAGACATTTGACGTTGAAAGGGTTAAAATGGCACTACCGTTGGAAGCATTTTTGACATATCTACAGTACATGTTGTGCTATAATTTCCTGATGGGCGAGTCTTCCACCCCTCAGACCCTCACCTGTCTCAAGCTGAGGCTTCAGTTAAGATAGAATGCCCCATAGGCATTGATGCAGCTGCTGCTTGGTAGCATTCTGTGCGTCTTATGGAATAAATACTGCCGTGTGATATGAGTAACAGGGCTGCGGGGTGTAGGCGCCTTTTACACTGCAAACTTTTGCTGTTTGGGGAAGTAAGAAATGTATGACAATGGATGCTCTTTTGTTTCCTTTAAGATGTACACGCGATCTGTAATTGACCCAATACCTCCCCCTGCTGGAGATGCTGACAGTGCGGCAAGGAATGCAGACAAGCAGAAGAAGAAGACTAAGATGAGTGACGATGAGATAATGGAGAAGCTTCGTAAGTTACTTATGTTATTTATGTTAACAACAAACCTAATTCGGATCAAAAAGATTGAGCGGTAGAAAGGGAAGTTTCACATCCATCCTGTTAAATCCAATCTGAACATTGTATTCATATATTTTTTTTTTTTCCACCTGCCCCTCAAGCTACCCCCCCACCACATTTTTTTTTAATTTATAAGAGGGGAGACTATATTTTTAATACCAGTCTTCAATCAAATCATTGGTGGCATAAACATTAATTGTACATTGTGTAGTGCATCCACGCATCTACTGGATAGGACCAAACGTCCTGTTGCTGATTGTTATTGCGATTTGTACCTTACCCGTCTTATCCCATCTCACCACCACTCCTTTGATACCTGCCTCCCTTACATTTCCGTGATACAACCTGAGGCAGGTAGGAGATAGACGCAGGGCTGACAGCCGGCATGCGCTCTGTGGTTTGCATAGGTGCCCTGCAGTGCCTCCATCTATGACTGCATCCATTTGAATGCTGTGGGTGTAGGATTTTAGCTGGTGCTCTAGTTATCTCTCATATTATGACCTCATACCCAAGACTATATATTTTATCCATGTGCTATCCGCATTTCTGGAGAACAGCACACTGACCCATTCATTTCTATTGGGCTATGCACACCTGGATTTCTTGTCCCGTCCACAACATATAGAACATGTCCTATTCTGGTCTCCATTGCGGAGAATAAGGGCCCGTTCACTTCTATGGCCGGCCTGCGATCTTGCCAAGCCGCTGCTCCATAAGAAATTATAGAACATGTCCTATTCTTGTCTGCAACAGTGGACAAAAATAGGCATTTTGAACGGGGCGCCCGGCCGTGTGTTCCGCAACTCGCGCCTGGCGGCACCTGTAGTATTGCATTTCCGCATTTTTGCGGACCCGCGATACTACAGCCATCTGAATGTGGCCTAAGGGTATGGCTACACGACAACATTTGTCGTGCACCAGTGACAACTGCACTGTGACATGCAACATGACAGTCGCAGCATGTCACAGTGCGACACCTTAGACTATCATTACGAAAAAATTACATTACTGCGACAGATGTTGTCATGTAGCCCTAGTCATTTTTAGTAATGGGAGTGAGACAAATGGGGATTGCATATGGAAGGTATCCGTATTTTGTGGCTCTGTCGTTTACAGACCACCGTGTGCATGAAGCCTTAGGCTGGGTTCCCTGTAATATGAAGCCTTAGGCTGGGTTCCCTGTAATATGAAGCCTTAGGCTGGGTTCCCTGTAATATGAAGCCTTAGGCTGGGTTCCCTGTAATATGAAGCCTTAGGCTGGGTTCCCTGTAATATGAAGCCTTAGGCTGGGTTCCCTGTAATATGAAGCCTTAGGCTGGGTTCCCTGTAATATGAAGCCTTAGGCTGGGTTCCCTGTAATATGAAGCCTTAGGCTGGGTTCCCTGTAATATGAAGCCTTAGGCTGGGTTCCCTGTAATGAAGCTTAGCGGGTTCCCTGTAATATGAAGCCTTAGGCTGGGTTCCCTGTAATATGAAGCCTTAGGCTGGGTTCCCTTGTAATATGAAGCCTTAGGCTGGGTTCCCTGTAATATGAAGCCTTAGGCTGGGTTCCCTGTAATATGAAGCCTTAGGCTGGGTTCCCTGTAATATGAAGCCTTAGGCTGGGGTTCCCTGTAATATGAAGCCTTAGGCTGGGTTCCCTGTAATATGAAGCCTTAGGCTGGGTTCCCTGTAATATGAAGCCTTAGGCTGGGTTCCCTGTAATATGAAGCCTTAGGCTGGGTTCCCTGTAATATGAAGCCTTAGGCTGGGTTCCTGTAATATGAAGCCTTAGGCTGGGTTCCCTGTAATATGAAGCCTTAGGCTGGGTTCCCTGTAATATGAAGCCTTAGGCTGGGTTCCCTGTAATATGAAGCCTTAGGCTGGGTTCCCTGTAATATGAAGCCTTAGGCTGGGTTCCCTGTAATATGAAGCCTTAGGCTGGGTTCCCTGTAATATGAAGCCTTAGGCTGGGTTCCCTGTAATATGAAGCCTTAGGCTGGGTTCCCTGTAATATGAAGCCTTAGGCTGGGTTCCCTGTAATATGAAGCCTTAGGCTGGGTTCCCTGTAATATGAAGCCTTAGGCTGGGTTCCTTGTAATAATCTGTTTTTATGTGGTCTATGCCGTAATGTTGGTATATCTGAGCATGCATTTTTGTCAACATCTTGAGCCCCTCATTTTTGTGCGTATTTTTACCATGTGCCCTATCTTTGCATATAGTGACTTATGCCGGGGTGGTGTACACCTGACATTTGTTTTTGCCAGTATTGTAAAGTATACATACCGAGTGTTATCACCTGTAAAAAGTTCTCTTATCGAATAAAGGGAACCAGAATAAAATTGAAGATTATCTCCTTGAATGGATTTCTCACCACCCTTCCTCTTTTCTTTACAGGAACTATAGTGAGCATAGGCGACCCTAAGAAGAAATACACTAGATATGAAAAGATTGGACAGGGGTGAGAATCTTCACTTATTCCTTCCTTTATTATCCTTTATTTACTTCTTCAGACATGCACAGGATGGGCCACAAATGTCTCATCTTTTCTCCCTGTGAGTGGGAGTCTCAGAAGTTGGGAAAGTTGAAATCCCACCTATTAGATATTTTATGACTTATCCTGTGAATATAAGCAATAAGCTGTGGGAAAGCCTAGGCTGAATATGTAATAATGATATTTCTTTGTGTCATAACTAGAGATGAGCTAACGCGCTCGTAATGAGCACTGTATCGCTCGGCTCCCCTGCAAACAAATGCCCGCAGGCATTGCGGATCCGTCCTCAGCTGCATGTAAGTCAATGAGGACGGATCGTTTGGTATGACACTCATACCAAACGGATCCGTCCCCACTGACTTTGTCGGGTGAGGAGGACGGATCCGTTTGGTATGAGTGTCATACCAAACGATCCGTCCCCATTGCCTTACTCCGCAATGCCTGCGGGCATTGCGCAGGGGAGCCGAGCGCTACAGTGCTCGTAACAAGCACGTTCGCTCATCTCTAGTCATAACCAGAAATGGATCCAGCCGGAAGAAGAAGCAGCAGTCCCTCATTTCTCTCATTCCTTTTGTATCTACTCCTGGCTTTGGCTCAAACTGCATCAAAAACTGCACATTTGATTCCTGATTGTTAAATAGGGTTTCCACTGCGCCTTGACGGCTTGTCCATTGGATGGGCCATAAAGAACAACAGGCTTCTGAGCTCTCTAGCTAGGCGCCACAGTTCATGTATTCTGTACCTAAATGTCACATAATGCATTTTTAGGTTCATTTTAAGAGATTGCCACAGAGAACATACAGGCTACATACATGACTCCATGTTAACTTTGTTATATTCTGCTTGTCTTTGTAGTGCCTCTGGAACTGTCTTCACTGCTATTGATGTAGCCACTGGTCAAGAGGTAAGACGTAACCCTTAGTACAGAGAGATATAGACTAATAGTTTAATTCGTCAGCATTATTATTCTACAGGGCTGAACTGTATTGTCTGGTTTTTAGTGTTTCATGTGTTATAGATGTTAGACAAGTTTCTTATTTCTATGTTAATAGTCCACTGAGTTTCAGTCATGCTGTATATTATTTTTGATATCTGACAGTGACCTCTAGCGTAGATATGAACACAGCTTTATGTATTTCAGATTTTGGGGGGGGTATTTTATAAATTGACAGATATGATTTCACAATTTCTGATACATGATTTATTACAGGTTGCAATTAAGCAAATAAACCTCCAGAAGCAGCCCAAGAAGGAACTGATCATAAATGAAATTCTGGTGATGAAAGAGCTGAAGAACCCGAATATTGTAAACTTCCTGGACAGGTAGAATATCTGTTAATTGTTCCATGTGCGGGCTACAGTTTTGGTCACAACTATGATGTAACACTAAAGTCAAACGACTAGTGTAGGGTAAATGCGCACGTTCAGGATTTATGTGCAGAAAATCCACACTGAAATCCGCCAGGGTTCACAGGGAAATCTGTGCGGTCAATCCGCATCAATTGATGCAGAGTTGGTGTGGATTTTCCGGGTGTGGATTTTACTCTTCCCATTGAAGTGAATGGAGAAAATCCGGTCAGAAAAAAAAAAAATTGACATGCTGCAGATTTTAAAATTTGCACCGTAGGTCAAAATCCGCGTGGTGAAAATCTGGATCGTGTGCATGAGAAATTCAAATTCTCATAGAATACAATGTACATGACCTACGGTGCAAATTTTCCGCACGCAGTCCTGATCGTGTGCATTTACCCTTAGGGCTCAGGCACACGGCCGTTGCCCGACCATGCCCATTTTTATGGCCCGCAATGCACGGGTACTGGACGTGTGCACCCCACATCACGGATGCGGACCCATTCACGTGAGTGCTTCCGTGGAGTTTCTTTCCGTGCCTCTGCGCCGCAGAAAAATTGAACATGTTTTTGCGGCAATTGCCTACCCCTTCCCTCTCCACCCAAAAAAACAGAAGTGGATGTAGTAAGGTATGGACTTGTATTCCTTGTAGATGCATCATACTTGATGCTATACGTGATATACAAACTTCCCCCCGTACCCCATGAAATCTTGGTCTTTATATCCGCCCTGCTGCTGGTCTTATACAGTGTGTCTTTTGCAGCTTCCTAGTAGGAGATGAACTGTTTGTGGTGATGGAGTACCTGGCTGGTGGCTCTCTCACTGACGTCGTCACAGAAACCTGCATGGATGAAGCACAGATAGCTGCTGTATGTAGAGAGGTATGTACAGCTGTGTAATATTACACTTATGACGTTTTTTTTTTAAAGTTTTTTTTCGAGTTTCTGATATTGATGGCCTGTCCTCAGGATAGGTAATCAATATATCATCGGCGGGGATCTGAGCCCCCTGCATCCCTGCCTATCAGCTGTTTGAAGAGACCGTGGCTCTCCAGGGAGAGTGGTCTAGGTCTAGTATAATTCCTAGGCGAATTATGTCTTGTTCATCGACCATGTGGACTGGGCACAGCACAGTCCCATTCATGTGAATGGGGCTGAGCTGCAGTACCAAGCACAGCCGCTATACAATGTACTGTGCTGTGCTTGGTAAGCTGCATATGTCGCCTATTGGCTTCCATGTTCTCTGTATAGAATTATGTAGTCCGCTACGCTATTCATTAAAGCAGAAAAGGTATTCCATGTACCTCCCTGCCAGAGCTCAAAAGAGACACTTTGTTGGCCTCTAAGTTCAGTGACAGTCTTCAGATATGGTTGACATATGCCACACAGATACAACACACTATGAATGTATTGGACACTACAGGGTCTTTTATCAAGCTGAAATATGCCTAAATTAGGCATATTTCAGGTGCAGATTGCAGTGCAATGGTAAGTTGCACGGCAATCTGTGACTTCTCCCCGGCCACACCAGGTCTGGCGGGCAAGGGGGAAGCTGTCTTACATTGAGAAGTGCCTCTACATAACTCAGGTGAATCCACCGCCCGGTATAGGGGTTATTAAGACTGACATCTAAAACACTGGTCTTAATATATGTGCCCCTAGATTTCAAGCAGTACCGTAATTTTTATTTTTTTTTGTTCATAACCAAAACCAATAATTTACAACTTGTCTGCTCTGCTTTCAGTGTTTGCAAGCTCTGGAATTCCTGCATGCAAACCAGGTTATTCACCGAGACATCAAGAGTGATAACGTGCTTCTAGGCATGGATGGCTCTGTCAAGCTAAGTGAGTTTATTCTAGATTCTCATGTATTGTCATCACTTCTTCATTTAGTAATTCTTGATAGAAAACCTGGAATTCAAGTCTTTTTAGCTATTTGTGCACATTGGATTTTTTGTTGTCCAGACATTATATAGTGAGATAAAAGCATGGGGAATACACGATCTCAGCAGGCCATGTATAATGTGGTGTATTGAATGGTATTTGGAAGAGGTAAGTTGGTGAGGGGTAATACTACGTTGTGCTTCAATGAAATAAGAAGACCGCGCTGCTTCTGATCAGAGCCGATTCCTGAACTTCAGGATCCAATCAAGATAAAGTGCATAGCCAACACACACCGTCATAGGCACAACTTCAACCTCTTCAGGAGCCCAAAATTAAAGAACTCCCGCAAAAAATGTTATACTCTGACCTATTAGAAAGGTGCATGATATAATCTGTAGTGAATGTCATCTTGTTATCAGAGAATGTAATTGTGAGTAAAAACCTCTCTTCTTATTGTAGCTGGGTCATGTGACCAACTCCCTGACCTCCAACTGACCCAGGACAGAAAGCCAGTAACTGCTCTATTCATTCCTATGAGACTGAAAGTGAGGCTCCCATTGGAATGCATAGAGAATTAGACTTCCTGTCCACACATAAGTCTCTGTGTGAGTTGGTGGGTCTAATTGCTAGTCACATGACACAGATAAGAAAACTCAGGATGATATAAGTCAAAAATACAGACTCTGGTAAGAAAATGACATTCACTACAGATTATATCATGTACATTTCTAGCAGGACATGGAATAAAATTTTTTGCGGGAGTTCTTCTTTAAGATCAATACAGGCACATCAAGTCATCTCTCTTTTGGCGTCTTTGCCTCGTGTTTGACCCAACCCGGGTTTCGCTCTTCGCTTCATCAGGGGGATCTTAATTTTGGGCTCCTCAAGAGGTTGAAATTGTGCCTATGATGGTGTGTTGGCTATGCACTTTATCTTGATTGGATCCTGAAGTTCGGGAATCGGCTATGATCAGAAGCAGCGCGGTCTTCTTATTTTATTGACTGTTTGCCTGTGGCGTAAACTGAACCCGCCTCACCAGGAGACCTGCGACGCAGCTAGTGTGGATGAAAACTGGGCAGTACATTGCTTTATTTGTTTGAACTACGTTGTGGTTGCACAGCGAGTGCAGTTTAGGCCGTATACCAGGCCATTATTTTTATAATGAATGCTTTCAATCTATGCAGGACTTTTCAAATGTTTTCCACTAAGGCATCACCAGCCAGCTATTGGTTAGCTTACTTTTCACAAATTTTTTTTGCAAATGTTCTCATCCTAAACCACAACCTCTCGTCATGCTAGAAGATCAAAATAGGCGAACCTGTGACAGCGGATAATACTTTTTGCTATGTTTGCTTCACAAATAGGTTAAAAACTGGATTCATGTTTATGCACCAAATATGAGGCACGTTATGGTGCACTTTAAGCATTCACATTAAGGGCTTATGTGCATGAACGTATTTTCTCTCCTGGTCCATTCTGTGTTTTGTTTTTGTTTTTTTGGACTGAATGTGGAATCATTCATTTCAATGGATCCGCAAAAAAATAAAGGAATTCACTCCGTGTGCATTCTGTTTCCATATGTCCATTCCATTTTTGCCGACCGTAATGCAAAATACATATGATCATGTGCATAATCCCTTAGGAGTATACTTTATTTTTTTTCTAGGCTGAAAAAAAAATTAAAAAAAAATGAAAAAAGCAAATGTAGTCCGAACTGTTAACAACAAAAACAGCAAGTAGTCTTGCAAAAGCAAGCTGTTATTCAGCTCCATCAACAGAAAAGTAAACATTTGTGGTTGAGCACAGCAACACAAATCAGATTATTTTGTTAAATGTTTTTAAAGAGAACCCTTCACCTCTCCTGACATACCTGTTTTAATAGCTCTATGCATTCCCCATGTAATAACAAGTCTGGAACATCTATTCTTATGTCTCTATGTTGTGCCATTCCTTTATTATTTGCACTAGAAGTTATGAATGAATTGCTATTTGCCTTCAGTAAAGGAACAGACGGGAGGTGACCAGTTGGGGGTGTGTATCTGCACAGTCTGAACATGACAGCACTGATTGGATAGAGTCAGACTGTGCAGGTACACACCCCCAACTGGTCTCCTCCCCTCTGTTCCTTTACTGAATGCAAATAGCAATTCATTCATAACTTCTAGTGCAAATAATAAAGGAATGGCACAACATAGATACATAAGAATAGATGCTCCAGAATTGTTATTACATGGGGAATGCATGAAGCGATTAAAACAGGCATGTCAGGAGTGGTGAAAGGTCCTCTTTAAGGCTAGATCATATCACCGGTGCTTTTCCATTTTTCGGTTCCTCTATAGGCACAGAAAAATGAAAAGAAAAAGTCCTCAATCCCAGCAAAAGTGCATAATTGCCCATTGCATTTCTGTTACAGTTGCTGTGATTCTGTCAGACAAAATACTGTACAGTATTTTATGTTTGGTGGTTTTTCTTTTTCTTGTTTTTGTTTTTAAACAGTATTCTGCCACAAATTTGAACCTGGCCTGATATAGAACTGTAGTGTAACCTAAAATAAAAATGCATAAATTCGATCTGGTCATAATTATAACATAGTTATTGTGTTTTTTATGTTTTTTGCAAGGAAATATCACTATAAAAACCAAAGTGTCATAATTGATGGTTTATCCTTTATTTGGCTGCAATATTGTTGAAATGGGTGAATCCAATTGCTCATTCCCACCTAGCCATCGCAGTCACACATCAGTATGTATTAAGACATCCTAAAACCTGTTCTTTTTTTTTTTTTTTTTTTTTTTTTTGTCTCCTTTAGCGGACTTTGGTTTCTGTGCTCAGATCACCCCTGAGCAGAGCAAACGTAGCACCATGGTGGGAACACCGTACTGGATGGCTCCTGAGGTGGTAACCAGGAAAGCATATGGCCCCAAAGTAGATATATGGTCGCTTGGAATAATGGCTATTGAAATGGTGGAAGGAGAACCACCTTATCTCAATGAGAACCCCCTAAGGGTAAGTACTTTGCTGTGCACCCCAATAATGAAGCAAGTGGTCTTTCACATGAGATTGTCCTCGTCTGTCTCACCATACAAATATGCCCACCCTGATTTTACAAGGGTTCCTGTTTACTTGAGGGCAACATGCAGATTGGCCACTGCTTGACATGCCCATTTTTCTGATGGTGAATTTACATGCAGTGATCACCTCCACAGTCACTACTGCAATTGCTCGTCTTCACCACTGCATTGTTTCTGGGCAGAAGATCGTGCTGTCTAAACTGCACTGCTTAAACAGTAATTTACTTGCCTTCATGTATGACTACTTCACCTAATCAACGAGCCTTTCTGGTTATCAGCTGCAACTTTAGATGTGCAGATTATCAGGAACGAGCATTCATAGGAAGGTTCGTCCTTGACAATCGGACCATGTAAAAAAGGTTGTCTCACTTCAGCATGTGGCATTTATTATGTAGAGAAAGTTAATACCAGGAACTTACTAATGTGTTGTCCATATTGCCTCCTTCACTGGCTGGGCTCATTTTTATATCACATTATACACGGTTTCTTTCCATGGTTATGACCACCCTGCAAACCAGCAGCGGTGGCCAAGCTCTCACACTATAGGACAAAGCACCAGCCTATGTTCGCTCCCACGGTCCTGGCCAGCAGAGAGGCTGATGCTTTTTCCTATAGTTTGCAAGCACGACCACCATTGATGGATTGTAGGGTGGTCATAACCATCGAAGCAAGCAGTGTATAATGTGATGGAAAAATGAATCCAGCCAGCAAAGGATACAATATGGACAATCACAATACATTAGTAAGTGCCTTGTATTAGCTTTCTCTACATGATAAATACCACTTACTGAAGTGAGACAACCCCTTTAAGGTATGCTACCAGTGAGTATTATGTGGCAAGCAGTAGTGCAGTGCTATGTTATTAATGTACTGTCTGCAGGATAGGTCATCAATATCAGATCAGCTGTTTAAAGGGTTCATGGTGCTGGTCTGTGCTGCCTCCCTTTCATTTGCACACTGCACACCGTCTAGTTTGTAATGGCGGTGTAGTAGTGCTGTCCCGGACAGCATGTAAACAGTGAAGAGGATGCTGCACTAACACGAGCACGGTGACCCCTTTTTTGTGGAAATGTTGTTTTTTTTAGCTTTAAAAATGGTATTGTTAAGTATTATTAAATATGATAAGTGTACCAATGCTAAAAAAACAACTTTTCATTTGTCATAGTGACATATCAAAGATTTTGATCAGTGTCTGGGGTGGGCTGGCTTGAGTGCTGAGACCCCAGTCAATTGCAAAAACTAGGATGACAAAGTGTTCACAGAGCACTTGACTGTTTCCAGCAAGGAGGAGAGACAAGAATGGCTCATAGACTTTATATTGAGCTAATCTACAATAGCAAGGAGAGACAGCGCTCTAAGTCTCAGCATTCAGACCCCCACTGATCGAAACCTTCCATATGTCACTACAGCGTATGAAATATGTGTGGTAAACGCTAAGTCTAACTCCAAATGTACAAAAAGGCTTACTGAAATTTATATATTTATTTTTTTTATTTATCATTCTCTCTTTTCAGGCCTTGTATTTGATTGCTACTAATGGCACCCCAGAACTGCAGAACCCTGAAAAACTGTCTCCGATATTCCGAGATTTCCTGAATCGTTCTTTGGAGATGGATGTAGAAAAGAGAGGATCAGCAAGAGATCTCCTACAGGTTAGTAACAGAGATGTTACATCAATACTACGTATAGGGGATAACAATAACGGTTTGCTGGCATTTACTGTGTTCTTGGTGCAAAGTTCATTGCAAAAAAAGCAAAAACTGATAAAGTTATGTCAGCTTGAGTAGATAAACTGAACCTATTTATCTGCTTTATCAACGTTGATGGCGGCATCTGAAGGGTTAAATTACGGGGTTCGGCGGGATCACAGCAGTGGCTACAGGCCCTCCCTCCCAATTTTGGCATTTTCATTGGAGGCACAGTGCCCCAGCAGTAAAATTGTGGAGCTCTGATTGGTTACTGTGGCAGTCTGGACGCTACTGAAGCCTTCCATGGCTGCCATGGTAAGCTCCCTGCTGCTGTGTGCACAAAGCTCAGAGCAGCAGGGACAGTGTAATATACTATTCACCCTAATAGACCTGTATTAGGATGAATAGGACAAAAGATCCCAAAAAGTCCAATTAAAATATTAAAAAATCTATCCTATTTTTTTTTTTTTTTTTGTCACCTTGTCCCCCCCCCCCCCCCCCCCAAAAAAAAAAAAAAAATAGGACGGACAGCTATGTGCCAGACATTGTAAAAAAAAAAGTTTTTTTTGGTGATTTACTTTTTGTGTGGTATTGAATAGTATTGACTATATTAGTGATAATACTTTTATATGGTATCGAAATCAAATCAAAATTGTGGTATTGTGACAACCCTAGTACAATACAGCAGTAACTGGTAATCTAGGTCTTATTGAAAAAAATAAAATAAAATCATCAAATGCATTAATTCTTTTGTTGTAACTGGTTATACTTACTTCTTTATTCTTTTTTACAGCATCCATTCTTGAAACTTGCAAAACCACTGTCCAGCCTCACTCCCCTAATCCTGGCTGCAAAAGAAGCTATGAAAGGCAACCGTTAACATCCAACCAAGACCTTCCTCCAGTATGCCCTTTGCCCTGTTAACCCTCCTAGTCTTCTGTAAGTGCCACTCCTGCTCTGCTCATCGCCAGCTGAGATGACTGTCCACAACCAGAGGAGACACAGACCAGAGATTCACCTTCTCTCCTTGTCCTGGCAGTGAAAGTACTGAGAGAGAGGACGCGGCACCCCCATGCTGTGCATCTTTCTTCCTGAAGAAGGATAAAACTGTTAGTGGCCTTCTCAAATCCCCGTCTTTTTGGGATTTCGACTGCATTAATGGGAATAATTTTCTACGTCTGCGCCCTCTGAAGACGCCGCCTGCTCTTGTTTTCTGGCCTTTTTCTTGATACTTGAATAACTCTCATGCCAGTGCCAGAGCTTTTCTCTCTTGCTGGCTTCTTTATATTCCATTCACTCACCCTGTGCCTGCCTTCAGCACCGTCTTGTGCTTCAGGGGCGGCGTGCCTATGTTGTTTCTATACAGGGGCTACCTCTGTCATCAGTGAATTTTATTGATGCTCCCTTTTCAGATTTCTAATATGCAAGGCATATTCTTGGTGGGGAGGTTCATTGAAAACGTCTTAAGTAGTTCTTCTAGAATTGTTAATTCTGCTATAGGGAAGGGGCCGAGGAAGTGAGGACTGTCCCTGCCGGTGCCATGCTATTTCGAGAGAATTCTTCTACAATAGTGGCCTTTTTTTTTTTTTGTAATTAATACAGACACTTCCATGTAATCTCAAAAGTGCTCTTAAAATTACACCCAAGAAAAAAATTGTCGGAAATTTGATAATTTTCTTAACCTCCTTCTGACGCCTCATAATGTCGCATTAAGGGAAGTTGTGCCAAAGTTACAACCATTTTCTATGCAGGATATTTTGTGTGGTTTTTTTTTTTTTTTTTTAATAGGGTTATGTCAAAAATACTGTAAGAGATGACAAAATTAAGTGCCTGATGAGTATTTTCTTCTGTTGGGCTGCAGAATCTCCAGAGCATCGTAAAGAATTTTCTGGAATTACAGCCCGCCACTTAACGTTGATACTCCCCATTCCCCCCCCCCCTTCCCTGTATAGTGTTTTCTGATTAGTCCCTGATTTCTCTGTCTCCAGTTTCCTTGAAAATTGTGCATTGCAAATGAAGCTATGGTTGAGGTGGAGCGGGTGCCAAGAGTCCAAATCTTCAAAGAAATTGCATCTATCATATAGTCCTGTTTTTGTTTAGAAGATTCCACATGTCCGAAACCTGTTGTTTGTGATCCACTGGACTAAAGGGAATTCTCGTATCATGCTATATGGCAGCATCATTTGTTATTCTTGTTCCACCTTTCAAGCAGGAAGCTGAACCTGGGTCTTGGACATTTCACTGAAGTATGGCTGACCCTGCCAACATGAACAGTGTCCTCTAATGAAAAAGCAGTAACATTGTGATAACGTGCCTTTTAACGTTGGCAAGCAGCCTAGTAATCAAACCTCTTGAGTTTCCACTCGTTGTGGTGGCTCTGTGCCCTCGAAACATATCTACTGCTGGTATTTCGTTATTCCAGATCAGTGTTGTAGATCTTGTAAAGCTGCTGTCAAGGGAATGATCTGTTCTTCTAAATGCAAAGATTTCCGCCACCGTCTTGTTAGTTTGCACTGTCAAAGCCAATACTCTTAGCAGGTGCTACTTTCCACAAAAGTTCTGCGACATCCCAAAAAAACTTTCCTTTAAAACATGGAAGCCAGTGTGGTGTTGGAATTTATCTGTACGTGGGGGGAGTAAGGCTTTTATTTGTGTTGAGGATACAGAATTAGTCTACGGTTTTATTGAAGCCAGAGAGAGAAGCGTGCCTTCAGGTTGGTAGAGGACCATGCCAATGGTGCAAGTGTTCAGTTCCTTAGCTTGATCATATCCCCGGTTTTGCGTTGGTCAGATGTTGCGTCAAGACTGGCAGTAGCATTCAACTAACCCTAGTGTTTGTAACTGGCACATATCTAACATACTGTAATAGGACATATAGAACCATAGTGCAGACAAGACCGTGGACCATGGGCTTCAGAAACGCGCAGTGAGTTTCTGTTGAGAAGGTCTTTAGATGTTGCGTGGTTTTCCGTATAGTTCTATCATCATTGGTCAGTTATTAAGTCATGACATTTCCCTGTAGGAATTATACATTGCTGAACTTTAGATCGAAACGTGCTCATTCTCTGAAGGGCTCTGTACCTGGAGCAGTTTATGTTGATGCTCTTAATAGCCGAGTTGGTATTGATGTGGCACCGGCCAGCAGTCCGTGATTACTGCATAGTATAGAAGTTGCCACATCTGACGAATCATACTGTATCGGAGTTATGTGTGAAGATGGCTGTAATAGTTCAACCTTAAATAATGCTTGGAAACGCGTGTACATAGCTAGGATCTAGAGGTTGAATAAGTGAATGTTGTGTCCTTTGTGAGTTTTTGTCGGAGATTGCATTAACAAAAACATAGGGCATTTCTCATGATTTATTTTTTTCTTTATTTTTTGCATTGACCGTACCTTGGTCCCGTATTAACATTTTTGACTTGAAGGGAGATCTCATTTTCACAATATACACACAGGGTTTTAAAAGAAGGTGTTTTCATAAAGCATTGTAATATTTGTCCTAGAAGATACGAACGCAGAAAGCCGATGGTCTTCAGGAACCTGCATCTCTGACTGCAAACATACAAGGCTCTCTGAACTAGGTTCTTGCAACTTCTCCTCCTTAACCAAGGAGATTTCTGAAAGTCCCTTGGCATTAGGAATGTCTCCTTGGTCACAGGGTTGAAGTTGTTTGAATACTCCTCATGGAACCCCTCAAATGTCTTATGCATGGAAGAGTGTGGTCTCCATTCAAACTGAATCCATGATACTTGCCTCTGTGTACTCCTAGGTTTCCTCTCCTCCCTGTAGCTTTTGCATGCAGATGTTACATATTTTTGTGGTTCCATTCTCGGCAGTTCCTCCTTTTCCTGTCTTGTTTAATTTATCCCTTCTTTTTATTTAATTAATTTTTACGGCAATAACTACTGAATCATTTGTGTGCGTCAACTTTGCTTGGAATAAACATTTTGTTTTATTTTAGAAGTATTGGTCTGGCTATTGCTATTACTAGATGAAAGTGTAGATTGTGTTGTCGCCGTGCTTCTGTGGAGCAGCCAGAAGACTGAACTGTGATCTTCTACGTTATAAGGCTTTTTTTTTTTACACAAGTTAGATTCCGGTTTAAAAATGCATGTCATATGTACCCCACTCTGATGTCACTTCCTTTCTAGGAGCCTCAAGTCAATGGAAGTCTATGGTGGGGATGGCCAACCTGCAGCTCTCCAGCTGATGTAAAACTACAACTCCCACCATGCCCTGCTGTAGGCTGATAGCTCTAGGCAGTCTAGGTATGCTGAGAGTTGTAGTTTTCAACAGCTGGAGAGCCTCAGGTTGGCCATCCCTGGTCTATGGCATAAAGCACCAAAAAAGGCCACACCTAGAGCATGCATCAATTTGCAAAAAATGATAAAATTGCAAAAAAAAACATAACACAAGTAAAGGGAAAGAAAATGTATGTTTGTACTACATTTAATAAATTACCATAGACCTACAGCTAACACAGATGAAAAACAATGGAGATCATTTATAAAACTGGTGTAAAGTAGAACTGGCTTAGTTGCCCATAGAGGAGATATTGGTCGGCACTCCTTATAGATGTTTAGGTGCTCAGTGGTAATGGGTACATATGAACAAATCTTGGATACCACGGCACTCAATAAGTAAATGAAGCAGTATTCGCTTTAAGATGTTTTTATTGTATCCATCCAATTATGTCAGAGAGATAACAAGGGCCTTGTTATCTCTCTGACATAATTGGATGGATACAATAAAAACATCTTAAAGCGAATACTGCTTCATTTACTTATTGAGTGCCGTGGTATCCAAGATTTGTTCATAGTTGCCCATAGAAACCAATCAGATTCCACCTTTCATTTTTGACAGCTCCTTTGGAAAATGAAAGGTGAAATCTGATTGGTTGCTAGGGGCAACTAAGCCAGTTCTACTTTACACCAGTTTGATAAATGACCCCAAATGTATTTTGCCATTTTGGGGCCTTTTGCAGTTTAAGGTGCCTTTTTGTCTGGCGTTTTTTCAGACATCATCCGTATTTATTGCCAACCGCAGAATACATAGTCGTGTGCATGAGGCTTTAGGGTCCTGTTGCACCCAGATTACTTTTTTTTTTATTGCATTTTTTTAAGCTGTTTTTGAGGCATTTTTTCCTACATAGTATGTTTCAACACCAGGTGTTTTTTATGCCTTGTGTTTTATCATCAGAAAGCATGTTGTCCCCTGTAATGTCGCTTCTTCTGTGATCTGTAGAGCAAAAGTGGGAAATACCCTGGTACAAAAAATGGCATGCAAAAACACCATTAAAACATTTAAAACATTCCTTTTTTTAAGATACCAAGAAAACAATGGAGGTCTGTGGGAGAAAAATGCCAGACCCAGAGCATTCCATGCAAGACACAAGAAAAAGAAATGTTTGTACTGTGTTTAGTGTTTCCCATAGACTTCCATGTACCATCTGACTTTTTTTGACTAAAAAAATAAAAATGCTAATTGGTCCAGTAAAAAAAAAAAAAAAAAAAGTGTGGGTGAAAAATGCAGAACAAGTGCAAGTCTTTCCATTACACCTTATTCCTGTGTCGCCTCCACTTCTAGTTTTGGCTCACAATCACTGACCAAATCACTGAAGTGTGAACAGGGACTAACTGTTACAGAATATAATTAACTTCATTAATGTGGTAGGTGCTTATCCCCATACCATGCCCTAGTGTAGTGAATCTGACCTCTAGTGATAAACGCAGCAAGAAAAATAGGTTAGATGCTGTAGGCTCACACCAGATAGAAAAGCTGTGCAGCCCAGCATCAGACCCCTCATCAGCCTCAGATCAGACTGGCATCGGACCTCAGATCAGACCAGCAATACTGCTCCTATGTACAAGAATATAATTATCTAAAGGGGGTCTGGTCTGACATGGGGGGGTCTCATCTAGGGTTTTATATGGGGGTCTGAACTGGAAGGTAAAGGGGTATTTTTTTTGTACTAGCGCACAATATAATGGGGTATTTTAGTACTGGCGCACTATCAGTGTGGTACCAGTATTTTCAGGAGGACTGTTCCTGCAGGATGGGGTGTTGAGGAGGTTGGAAAAGTAGGAAACAAAGGTATCGGTTTGTTAAACTCTGCAGAGATGACTGAAAGAAATCATCATGGTGTCTGATCGGAGAAGATGAGTACAGAGGTGTACATCAGAGGAGACATCACTGGATGTAAGAGGTACATATGAGGCGCTGTATTACCCTGTATGTTTTGTAGCGCTGTATGTAATGTTTTCCAAGTATGCGCTGCCTTCTCTGCTCTGTTTACTGCTCATCCCTGTAAATGCTGCGACGAGCGGGTGAACAGAGCAGAGAAAGCAGCTCTCATAAGAGCAATGCCCTTTCTTCAAACAGCTGATCTGCGGGAGTGCAGGGTGTTAGACCTCTGCTGTTCTGATATTGATGACCTATCCTGAGGTAAAGAGAGGACAACCCCTTTAACAGTAGGAGGGGAGGGGTTAGGTTGAGAATTAGGTTGGCATGGAGGGGGGATGTTTTAATTTTTACCTCAGGCAGCAGAAAGGCTAGGTGCACCCCCTGCCCATAAAGTACTGAGGGAAGGGGAGTCCACGCTGAACTCCTGCCCCTCCACACTTTTACTTTTCTTACTCTCTCGGAGACAGTATAGCGTTAAGGTTTGGGGGGGTGTTATTACTGTGTGTATTTAGTTAGATATTTTGGGTGGAAATTAGGGTTTGCATGACCCCAAGATCCCCAGTCCTCATACATGGTCACACACGTGGCTGTTTCTACATCTCCATAGACAGTATAGAAAAATAGCACTGCACACTCTCTTTGTTTTCAATGCAATTAAATATTTTTATTTTTCACATAAAAATATTTAATTGCATTGAAAACCAAGAGTGTGCAGTGCTATTTTTCTATATTGGATATTTCAAACTCCACTTGCACCTCGTTTAAGTGGACGAGTGTGACCCATTTTTTTCTTATCTCCATAGACAGTGACCGTTGCCAGTGCCCCATGGGTAATGGAGACTGGGAACCAGGGAGTGGGCAACTCAGACCCCTACAGACATATGGAATTGACTACGAGTCATTATATCTGCAGATACAGCGGAGTAGCGGTATACGGTCACGTCTCTATATACCGTACAGTGGTATATACTGCACAGACCTCCATCCTGTAGAAGCGTTCACTGAGCTCAGATATTAGAGACTGAAAAGGGGGCGTTTGTGATTTTATTCATGTGACAAATCACAAAATCTCAGCAGAAAAAATGTAACAACCTGATGAGATATAAAACACATCTAATCCTGTCCCTATAGAAGGGTACAGAATACTCAACTGCCGTGATCGCTGTCAGACACAAGGTCGCGCCACAGTACAACGTGTGTCACAGCAGCACTGACAGCAGGAGCGGTGACATCACCAGCTACTGCAGAAGAATTCTCCATCCACTCTCCAAATGCTGAACCATCAGCCTACGTACGGTATGTAGTGTCTGCAACAACTTACATCACCCCCCAAACCAAAAACTGTCAAAATCTGAAACATGGCCGCTAGATTCTGCAGACGTGATGTACTGCGATACGGCACTTGAGGGTCTGTGCATTGTTACCTGCATCGATACATTGTTACCTGAACTGATACTGTACATCATTACCTGCAGTGATACATTGTATCCATCTATCAGGTCAGGAGGGAGATTTCTGCTGCTGTTTTTAGCTCACATAGGATTGTATGGACTGGATACAACTGTAACAAACCTCCAGCTGTGAGAAGGTTTCAGCCCCTGGAACATATCCATGCACTGACAGCAAGCAGAGATCTTGTAACTAATGAAGAATTAATAACACATGAAGTCTATAGGAAAGCTATAGAAATTGCATATTTTTTTGCCACAATTTCATGGTAATAGGAATTGAGGGGCGGGGCTTATCTATTCCAAGTGGATTTCTTAAGACCCGCCCCTTGCATAAAGTTGGGGGTGAGGGGCATGGCTGCAATGTTCCTCACAGCTGACTTTCTTATGCCATGCCCCTGTGGATTTGGACAGGTAAAATTCACTGTGTAATACAGTAGCAAGCAAGTGGATGAGATTTTATCCACCTGTTGCGGAAATTCAGAAATTTTAAATGATTTTGACGGCAGATTCCGTCCCCCTCCACAGCAACAGGGATGAAAACACCTTTTGAATACAAAGCAAAATCTAAGGCTTCGTTCACACAACAGTGATAATGGCCATGAAAACCTGGCACAGTCTTTTTTTTTCCATGGCCGTGTTCAACCATTTTTGCAGTCATTTTCTGCAGTGCGATGCCCTCAGCATATGTTACACACCCCCAAAATGCCCCCTAATAGCGCCCTCCAGTATAAATATTGCCACCCTAATAGTGCCCTCTATTCTGCTGGGTCCAAAATAAAAAAAATGCCTCATCCACTTGAATGTGAGGTAACATTCGATCTGCACTGTAGGGAGCAGGACCTGACCCTCCCAGCATCATGATGCTGTGTTCTAGTGGATAAGGTGTTTTGTTTTTTTGTTTTAATTCCCAAGGGCTCTTTCACACGAGCAGACGCCGTGCATGGAATCCGCTGCGTGAAACAGAGCCAAGCCCCATGCAGGACAGCAGACACGGAGCATTAACATGGCTGACTACTGACAACTTTATCTCACTGTGATTTTGTAGTAAAAAGGTCACAGACAGGCACGGAGCATTATCAACCATGTTACTGCTCCGTGCCTCTCCTCTCCTGAGCGGGGCTTGGCACTCTCTCACGCAGTGGATTCCACGCACAGTATCCGCTTGAGTGAAAGAGCCCTAAAAGGCAGTTCCTTTGCATTTTAAACATCCGTTAAATGGTAGTGCTCCTGTCTAAATGGTAGTTAAAAAATTGGCTCATTGATTTCAATGGGGTCCATCTAGCCGTGAAAATGGTCAAAAATAGACATCCTATTTTTTGATGGGCACTAGTCGCTGGCCTTTAACCCTAGTATGCATGATGTTAGAAATCTACTCTTTCACATAACATGGGCCTTTTAGGCCCGTATGCAAATCATATGGAGGAACTCAAATAAAGAACTTTTACAAGTTTACATTATCACTAGGATTGTAGAGCATGGTACAATCCTTGATAAAAAAAATATTCCAAATGTGACTAATAGCGGAATAGATGGGGACCCATTCACAAGGTCTTGTGAACAGGCCCTTAGATGTCAGTAAACTCAAAGAAAAAAAAACAGTGTATTTTGTCATCCTGATGCTCATCACTGTGTTCAGAAAGACCTGCGATGATGTTATGGCTATGTGACATTGGGAAGGAGGAGTCAGTCTCCCTCCCAAGATCACATGGCCATGATATTATCACAGCTCTTTCTACACACAGACATGATCCAGCAACCCTGATTACAATAACACAGTAATTTGTGGCACATAAACTGATGAGTATATAATAACATAATACGGGCCTAAAAGGCCCATGTTTTGTAAATGTGGTTTTCCAAAAAAGCATTGTTATATAAAAATGCCTATCACATAAAACTTTATAAACAACTGGAAATTACCCTCAACTACAAACTTGAGGAATACCTGGGCTTTCAAAATTCTAACTAAAGTAATCTTGCAGAAAATAGCAAACAAGTAAGCTAGCGGGCCTAAAGGCCCGGGTTATGCATACTAGGGTTAAACGGTCATGTGAATAACCCCATAGACTTCTATTGGTTCTGAAAATGTCCGTCACGCGTCACAGATTTTGCTGCAGCCATCACAGAAAAATCCACCACGTGTACACCTTCCTTTACACATTGAAAGCTTTGGAATAAGGTTTCCTTTATAGGTGCTGCAATAAAACTGTGGCAGTGTATGCTGGTAACTTTGAATAGTTAGGAAATGTTATCTCTATTCTGCAGCCTAGTCACACATTGTGGATTTGTGACTACCCCTCCTGATGTGAGCCATACAATGTTCATGTATAGCCTAACTGTAGGTGAACTAGTGTATGAAACCAAATGCGAACAAGTGTTCAAAAAAGTGTTTTCTCTACAGTAAGAAGTCAAACGCAAAGACCTAACCAGCAGGTATTAATCCAAATACTGAAGTACCAATAAGGAACAAACAAACTGTAGAGAGATACAAAAGACGGGCCAAAAAGACCTGATATGCAAATCCCCAGGATTAATGAAGATGAGCAACATGTATGGTAGACAAGATGGCAGTACATTAAAGGAACTGTCTGGAATCTGCACTGTGCCAAAGCTTAAAGGGAACCTGTCATCTCCGAAACACCCCCTGAACTAGAGTAAGCAGTGTATAGTGTAAGGCTACTTTCACACTGGCGGCAGGCCTGATCCGGCAGGTGAAGGGTGCTGCCGGATCAGGCCTGCCGCAGTGACATGTGTGGAGCCGGAACCGCGCTCCGGCCCCACACATGTCACACAGTACATACATATACATACACATAAACATACACACACATATAGACATACAAACACACATACATACTTACATGCTCCCCGGCAGGTCTTCGGAGCGTCAGGACGGCTCACACAGGTCACGATTCCCCACAGCGCCCTCTGCTGGGCGCCTGGTGGAATCGTCATCTGACGATTCCACCAGGCGCCCAGCAGAGGGCGCTGTGGGGAATCGTGACCTGTGTGAGCCGTCCTGACGCTCCGAAGACCTGCCGGGGAGCATGTAAGTATGTATGTGTGTTTGTATGTCTTTATGTGTGTGTATGTTTATGTCTGTATGTGTCTATGTGTACCCGGATCCGTAATGGACTCCATTGAAAGTCAATGGAGGGCGGATCCGGTTACCATTATGGTCACACCAGACGGATCCACCCCCATTGACTTGCATTGGGGGTCATTCCGGATCCGTCTTGGTGCGGATGCCTGGACCGGAGAGCAAACCGCAGCATGCTGCGGTTTGTTCTCCGGTCTGAAGACGGAGAACAAAGCTTTCCGGTCTGAAGACGGAGAACAAAGCTTTGAGGAGCATTCCGTTGTCTTCAGTTCAGTTTTGTCCCCATTGACAATGAATGGGGACAAAACTGAAGTGTTTTATTCCGGTATTGAGCCCCTATGACGGAACTCAATACCGGAATTTTAAAACGCTAGTGTGAAAGTAGCCTAAGTGATGCTGAATCTGATTATGTAAGTTTTATCTTCATACTCACTTCCACGTGCTCCCACAAACCTGCAGTAAAATGCACTCACTGGACTCCAGTGCTCACTCATATAATGGAGAGGACTCAAAGAAGAGTCCTCTCAATGTATTTTACTGCAAGTTTGTGGGAGCACAGCGTCGGAATAGAAGTGAGTATTAAGATAAAACTTACATATTCGGATTCAGCATCACTTACACTATGCAACGCTTACTCTAGTTCAGGGGGTGTTTCGGAGATGACAGGTTCCCTTTAATGAACCATAGTCACACTTAACCATTTTAATGCTGATTATCCTGCACATTGGAAGCTTTGAGTGTCTTCTGTTATGGATCCAGGAACAGACTGGCCATAGTTACCACTGGGAAACTTCCCAGGAGGCTGACTGAGCCCTGCTCCCAGCTGCCAGCCGGGTAAGTAATGATCTGGCGCTCTCCTCCGAAGGCACATGGAGTTGGAGGACAGAACATGTTAGCCCATGCTGGACACCACAGAGTGGCAGTTTTTTTTGGGACTTATTTTGTGATGCTCTGTGACATTTGGATCTGCTGGGGTTGTATAATGTGCTGCAATATGATACTGTTGGCCCCTTCGACTTGTGTTGGTCCCACCTTCTGTCAGTTTAGACCCGACTACGAAATGCTTCCACTTTATTTTATTTTTTCCAGGGCCAATTTAAGTACACAGTCTGCCCCTGTATGGATGCACGCCTGAATTTTGGGGAAAAAAAAGAAAACAACTTGTAATAATGCAGTAGTAGTTTGTGTCAGAAGAGCAGTGCTCGGTCCAGGAAATGCAGCCATCACATGGAGCAAGTTTCTTGGACTGCACATGCTCATGTAAAATTAGCCTTGCAGATGATAATAGGAGAAGAGCATAAGTTGTAAGAACAGTCTATGGGAACCAATAAACTTAAACCGCAATTCCTCAATGTTGTATGCAGACCTGATACTCTAGAAAAGACCTCTGTGGTATATTGTTTCTAAACCACTTACTGAGCTCCAGTATGGCTTTATTATTGGTGTCACCTGGTCATATATCTGTTGTCCCTGTCTACTTGGGTTGCCTGGCCTTCTGTCAGTTTGGACTTGCTAACAACTTGGGGCCACATTTAGGTTTTTTTTTTCAAGGGCCACTTTAAGTTTCCAGTCCTCCCCTGCCTACCACATCTTTAAATAACAGCGATTAACTTTTACATTGATGGCTTGTCCTTAGGATAGGCCATCAGTATCAGATCTACAGAGTCCGATTCTGGGCAACTCCGCCGATCAGTTGTTTTTAGGAGCTCTGGCAGTGGAATTACACAATTCTGTCCACTGTGTAGTAGATCGAGCAGTTTATCGCAATGTAGTTCTGGGGCTGGTTTCCAGCACTGGAACTCTTGCGAAACAGCTGATAGGTGGGGTTGTCATGGGAGGAACTCTGCAGATATACTGTAGTTCTGGGTCATTAGTGCTTCATCTCTGGAGAACCTACGGCTGGTGTTGCACACAGCTTTCTGTAGCAAATTTTGATGCAGTTTTTTGAGCTGAAGTCAATTTAGCAGGAAGAAGTACAAGTCATTCATTTATATTTCCCATTCCTTTCCAAACCTGTTCTGGCATTTGCTGGAAAAAAACTGCATCAGAAATTGCCACAAAAACTGTGTATGACACCACCCGCAAGGTGGTCTCGCAGTGTATCTTCTAGGGAGCCACTTCCAGAAGTTGGCACTAGCGAGATTGTTCTCTTTCCCTGTGAGATATATCTTTGTATTTTTTTTTTAATGCAATTCTTTTTCAGCCAAAGCCAGAAGTGGATCCAGCAAAAGGAGAAGCAGAAGCTCTACCTTTTAAAAGGGAAAACGGAAGTTTAAAAAAAATAATAAAATCACGTGGGATGTGTACTAAACTTGTACTCCAGTTTTTTTGTGCAAACAATATTTTGTGGATTTTTTTTTTTTTTTTGCATTTATGCTGCTTTCGCCATTCTTTCTAAAGCAGTGGGTGGATCTCAGCAAAGCACAGCCTCCACATTTACTAGAATTTATGCCAGACAATGGTTTTAAATTATAACTCAAATCTACGCTAGCGCCTAGATGGCATAATTTCAGTTTCTGCTGCACAGACATCACAGATGCGAAATGTATTCTGGCTTACACTTAATAAATTGGTGTCATTTTATGCCAGTGGGGATTTTACTTATGGTCCTTTTACACATATAGATCAGGGATGGCCAATCTGAGGCTCTCAGCTGTTGCAAAACTTCAAATCCCAGGATGCTCACACTGCGTACAGCCATCAGCCTACAGCAGGGTATGGTGGGAGTTGTAGTTTTACAGCAGCTGGAGAGCTGCAGGATGACCATCCCTGATATAGATGGCAGATTATTGGGAATGAAGCAGACACTTCTGACATCTGTCAATCATCAGCAGAGATGAGGGTAGCAATCACCTTCACTGTATCGGGACATATTGATCACTTGTCCCCATAGAGAATCATTATTCCTGCACAGCAAGGCGTTGTTTTGACAGTACAATCTGCTACACAGGAAAGATGATTTTCCATGCCAGCAGAATGACATGATCACCCGGTCCGTATAAAAAGACCCCAAGACTGGCATGTGAAACCACCCTGATTGTGAAAAATAGGCACAGCCTAATGCAATGGGGCAGATTCACTAATCCTGTCTAATAGACTGGGTAAACCTTGGACTAGACAGTCTAAAGAAGTGCCAGGTATCTCACAGTGGCACAGGCTGGACAATACATTTGGTGAATCTTTTAAATGCATTTGTCTAAATGTCCTGGACCAAATATCAGGAATGAGTGTTGTATAAACGTTCGTTTCCGATAATTTCCCTGTGTGAAAGGTGAAGGCGATCACCCAATCAACCAGAAAACCCTTCTTAATCAGGTGACGATGTTCTTCTGTCCTCATGGAAAATCATTGTTCCTGTGCAGCAAAAAGTTCTTTCAAAACATCAATCTGCTGCACCGGACTAATGAATCCCTATGGGGACCAGCAATCGCTCTACCAATCACAGCAGAGGTCATTGCTGCATGTGAATACAGCCATCATCTTCGCTACTATATGACGGATATCAGCAACATCTGCTTTGTTCCTAATAGTCAGCCAGATCTATACATGTAAAAGGACCCTAACTGTTTATCACCCACAAGGATGGCTTCACAGCACTGTTTACTTGTCTGTTCTTCTGATCCATCAGAAAAACAAAAAAACGATCCTTTTATTTTAGACATCCGTTATACTCAGTTATTTATGCACATTTTACATCCATTTTTAGACATTTCCATCTGGGATCCGGTATTTTAGACAGAAAAAAAAAATCCTACACAAAGTATCGTATATTTTGCCCAATAAGACGCATTTTCCCCCAAAAGTTGGGGAAAAATGTCTCTGTGTCTGATGGGGTGAATACTAATGAGTGCTTCCATTATGGAAGTGCCCATTAGTATCGGAGGACTGGGAAGCGATGAAGGCTCTGTACTCACCACTTTCTGGTCCTCGGCTGTGCTGTCGCTGCCTCAGGGCACAGCCGGCAGCAGGAGAAAGAAGATCGCGGGCAGTGAGGAGAGGCGTCCGGAGCTGGAGAGGTATGTGGGTTTTTTTATTTTATGTGCTCTGTGGCTTGGGCTGATGAGAGGCATGGGGGATGATATGAGGCATGGGGCTCTTATCTGAGGGTCATTCATTGAGGTCTGATTAACATTGGGGGTCTGATTTGATGATCTGCCTGAGGTCTAATGAAAAATATTTTTTTCTTAATATCCTTCTCTAAAACCTACGTGCGTCTTATGGACCAGTGCGTCTTATAGGGTGAAAAATACAGTGTTTCTTTTTTTTTTTAGTAGAAAAATATATAGCGGCTCTCCACTCAATACAGATGGATCAAGAGGTGCTTGATTTACGGTACACCTAAACCGTATAATGGGAAGTACTGTGTATCAAGATAATTGCTTAATCAGCACACTCACAAGTGGGTAATTGCATGGAAAGTACCTTTTTATTTATAATATAAATGTCTAAAATATAGAAAAGAGGATTTCATAAGATGGGTGTATAAAAAAATAGCAAAAAAATAGCAAAAAGTGTGCAAAAAAATATATAAAAATACACACTTAAAAATATGAATAATACGTGGTCCGATACTCACTAGAAATAATATAAGTAATATATCATCCGTGATGTTCAGTAATATATCATCCGTGACGTAAATAATCAATAGTCAATAATATGTCATCTGTAGCATGGAGCACTTTGCTATTCAACTTAATAGTTCAATATTAAACTAGCCACTAAGTGGCAGTATGTGCATATAGATGATATATGATTTAACTTTGCTCATGAGCAAACTGGAGACCAGATGTTTCAATTTAACACATAGTTTCAATTAAATGATGTTGGTTTGACAGTGTTAGATACAAAATATTGTCACATAGGCATAAATAGATGCATGGAAAATAAACTATCTGGTGTATATGTATGTTCACATATATAGATAATGCCGTTCATATAGTCCAGATGATTAGATAACGTCCTTTTTGAATATCCTGTTCAACTTATAATTAAAAAGTCTAGCGTATTGGCTTGAGCACAAATAATATTAGTTGAACTTGTATGCTGAAATCTGTTTTCTTACATAAATGGTAAGTACATTACCCTCCTTTATGAGATGACTGTCTTGTGTGATTGCTCGGGAGGCCGCCCGTGTCAGTACTGCCGCTCCTTCCAACTTGCAGGTTCGAGCGTGTACTTCGCGCCTAATGTTGGCGTTCCACGTGGCGTCCCACGTGGACGCTTGCTGGAGACAGCGGAGGTGCCGGGGAGCACAATTAGGTCGCGAGCAAATGATGCAGGGGAGCGCAACTAGGTATTCCTGCGCTTGTCACCCTGTATTAGTTGGACCAGTTGATTCAGTCCTGTCCGACAATTTCTCTTAGAGGAAATAAATAAATAAAATAGAATAAAGCATAAATCTTCTAGCAGCCACCCAATGTATTTCACCAAACGCGTTTCGGGGTACTCCCCTTCTTCAGTGGTGTGGTCTTTTTTTTTTTTACATCTAAAATAACAGATCTCAGATGGAAATGTCTAAAATGAATGCAAAATATGCATAATTGAGCATAACAGATGTGTAAAATAAAGGATCCGTTTTTTTTACATTTTTCAGATGGATCAGAAGAACAGAAAACTAAACAGTCAAACTAAACGGTCAAACCCAGGTAACTAAGTTTCAGGGACACCTTAATCGCCATTTGCCGGCATCAGATCGTACTGTCTAAACAGCATTCAACCCCGGCAAACAGTGATTCTGCATGGGAACGAGCGATGGCAGTAGTGATCACTCCTCCCCATACTGTGGAGTTGATCTCTGGATTTAATTGCAGCTTTTGCCTCCACTGAGGAGCAAGCGATTGTCAAGAAGAAACGCTTCCTTCCCAACAATCTCGTACTACATTTAGATATACTGATCATTTTTTGCAAAAAGTGACAAATGGATGTGCTTCAATGTTAATGGTCACTTTTTAATCACAGTAGTTTCTCAGAAACTATAAAACTTCAGCTTGGTCTATTAGTAACGTGACAGCTGAATGAAATAATCCAGATGAGTCTGACAACAAATGTGGCTTTACTTCCTGTTGTCACCAAAAAATGGTTACCAGTGCTATATAGAATAATGTCAATATATCTGAAAGTAAAACTTACTTATGGTACTGCTATTTTTCTGGTGACATGGCAGACACCATTATAGTTCCTACAGTGTAAATGAACAGAAAAACGGAAATACCATCACAGATGTGAACTATGCATAACTTCTGACAATTTAGCTTTTTTGTGTAAATATAAAAACTTGTAGTTTGTGAACATATTGACCCCTTTATAGGACCTTATAGCTCATAGAATAGTAGATAACTATTATGCTGCTTTACTTAGGTTAGGAAGCTGTGTCTCGCACACCTGCCCTGGTTCCCACATGCATCCTTGACATAGCTGGTAGCAGATTGGGCCACGTTTACAAGCACTAAAACACTTGTATAAGTGCAGAACTACTTCTTCCTAAGTTTCCTTTTTCACCGTCACCCCTTCCTTCCACCATGGCTGGACTGAACTTGGTTGTAGGCTTCTTTGTTTCAGTCATTGCCTTGTCTCAACTGATTCGTTGGATAAGTAAGAAACTGCTGCCAGCCAGGATTTACCGAAGCACTGCCAGCGAGTTTGCCAGTTCTCTGCAGCTATGTGCCTGCTACATGGAAATCCGCATGCTGGGGGAGATTGGCATGTGGGGTGGAGGATATGGTCCAGATGTGGTGTCTACTCTACTCTTTGTGCTGTTTTTAACTCATGGATTCACTTTTGATGGGGCATCTGCCAACTCCTCAGTGTCTCTTCAAGAGTTCTTGCTGAAGGATAGCCCATTAGTAGACACAATAATTAAGCTATTGGCTCAAGTTGGGGGCATGGAAGCTGCCAGGTTCTTGACCATACAGTACTGGAGACTGGAGCTGACAGAATTCCACACAATCCAAATGATGATGTTGGATGATTGCAGTTCCTCCTTACAAACCACCGTGGCTCAGGGAATTTTCGTTGAAGCATTGAGTGCCTTCTGCTATCATATAGTGTTACTTTACTTCAAGAACAGAAGATTGATCTACAGGGTTCCTGTAGTTGCCCTGACTGTCACTTTACTGGCATATGCAGGTAAGTAGCCATGCACTGTGTTCTTTAGTAACTTTAGTGTACAGTACTTTAAAATGTTAGCCATAACAAAATTGTAACCAGTAGAGTCCATAGAGTCCAACTAATAATTGGTTCCAAAGGACTAAAAAGTCACCCCAAATAAGAGAAAATGAAGATTTAAAGAGTGTGTGTCGTCAGAAGATTACTGATTATCTAAATCATGTTTTTATATAAAGCATATCTATATTTTATCTATTTTCTGTTACTATCTAGATTTTAAAAATGTATGTAATCCTGCAATTTTCAGTGTCCACTAGGCCTATTAATATATTTCTATTAATGATTTCCTGCTCTGTACAGGAAATGTTTCAGTAGCTATTATCATTATGATCACAGTCAGGATTACAATGATAGATAGATATAAGATAGATAGAGAGTGAGATATATTAGAGAGATAGATATGAGATAGAGATATCTATGATAGAGATAGATGTGATATAGATGTGATCGATAGAGATAGATAGATCAATATTAGATTGATATTAGATAGATATAGATAGACCTTCCATTCATAATAGGTGATATCACAGCTTATCTACTCCCTCCTGTCCTTTGCACAGGTCACAGAGCTTTCCTAGAAAACGTCACCATAGAATTCAATGGGGCTCCCTCCTATCCATTGTGCCTATGGCCAAAGTAGCTGCTGTCGAGACAGGAAGTGTTAGCATATTTTAGGCCTAGTGGTCAGTGTGAAAACTGAAGAATTTTAGGATTTTTACTGTGGATAGTAACCAGAATCGTCAAAAATTCTAAACAAAATATATTAAGCATAGAAAAACATGAGTTAATATGTCATTTTCTGAGGACACATCCCCTATAAATGGAACCTGTCACATTGAACATGATGTCTGAGCTGCAGGCGGTATGTTATAGAGCAGGAGGAGCTGAGCAGATTGATGTATAGTTGTTTTTTTGGAAAAGATTCAGCAAAACCTGTGTTATATACATTTAAATTCCTGCTCATTCTAGGCTTTGAAGTCAAGTAGAAACTGTATATAAGCGCAATACACCAATACACAGGCAACATGTGTGCGGATTCTGCAGATGGATCCAGACCCACTCAACTTGAATTGGTCTGTGATCTATCCACACTGCAAAAAAATAGAACATGTTCTATTTTTTTTGCGGTGCGGAGGCATGGAGAGAAACTACCGAGTGCTTCCGTTGGGTTCCATGCCTCTGTTCAAGTGAATGGGCTCACATCCGTGATGCGGAGTGCACACGACCGGTGCCCGCATATTGCGGGCCCGTTTTCAGGCCGCAATACGGGAACAGCCGGGTAACGGCCATGTGCATGAGCCCTTAGTCTGCTCAGCTCCTCCTGCTCTATAACATGTTGCCTGCAGCTGACAGGGTCTCTTTAAGTAACATATGCAAATACTAAGGATAGATAAAGCAAGTCCTTACATTTATCAGTCAGGAATTGCTGAGGAATCTGTGAATCCCTTTCTATGATGAGGACATCGAAGGAGCAACTCCTCATAGCACAGACAGATGGCAGTACAGGACATGTAATACTGATACTATAGCAGAGAAATGGCCATGCCGATGGGCTAGTTGGATCTGAGTCTAAGGTATTGTATGTTGTGTCGTTTCAAGTTACAATTGCATTGTATCTTGAGTGACCACTTCTATGTATGGAGATATATGTATATATGGAGGGGTTGGCCACTTTCTGTTACTGTTTATAAATTTGTTTGTGAGATGATTATATGACACTTAATAATATAGTATTTGTTGAAATTCTGCACCATTTTTTACATTTTATAAGGTATTCTCAATTGTTTACAAAGTCTTCTTTTCTGTCCACACAGAGGTCCTGTCCATAAGATGGCGGCTGATGAAGAGTCATGTGACCAGGCAAATCACCTCAATGTGATGTCTCCTTCTTTCAAACACACTGCACTTGCCATCTGTACTTTTTCTCTTGGAAGTTTAGTGCAGGTAGAGTGTGTCTGAATGAAGGCGAGATCATACGGAGGTGATTTGCCTCGTCACATGACCCTCCATCAGAAGTCATTTCATGGACAAGATCTCTATGTGGACAACCCAAAAGACCAGACAAACAAGGGGGCATATATTATGAAAAATAGAAAATGGCATATAATTTCTACAAAGGCTGTATTAGTAAGTGTCATATAATCATCTCCCAAACACATTGGTCAATAGTAACCAGAAAGTGATCAACCCCTTTAATAAACGTGTAAAAAAAAAAAAAGTTAGCGGTCCATGATTTTTTGATAAGTTGTTTAGAACTTACAAACCCTGCTGCTTATTTAGGGCCAAAACACCTATTAATGGGTTAATGGTTGTTAATAGGTTAATTATAAACTTTCTTGTTGGTAGACATCATGGTTGTGCTGCATTATTGGTGCCAGCACTAAGGCAAAGGCTATACGGTGACACTGGTCGTGGCCAGGATTGCTGAGTGATGATCCCATAGAAATGAATGGGATCGCTACGGCAGTCACAAGAAATATAGCCATGTTGGATTTTTGCGTCTGCCGCGGTGATCTGCCTAAGACTAAGCTGCACCAAAAAGCTGCAACCACAAAACTGAATTACATTAATTACAAAATAGAATAACGTTAATGTAATGTAAGTCTAGTGTATGTTTCTCTTTGCTGGAAGAAAACGCACCATAAACGCATGTTGCAAAAACAGTATGCGTTTATTTTTATTTTTTTGTGCAGCTTATTGTTGCACCAATAACACAGCACAACCAGCTACAACTTGAAGTTGTCTGAGATTTTTGCTCATTCATCTAGAAGAACATTTGTGAGGTCAGACACTGATATTGGATGACAGGGCCTGGCTCACAATCTTTGTTCTAGTTCAGGGATCAGCAACTGCAGCGAGCCAGACCACAGGGGAACACGTGAGCGTCAGGGATATGTCACAGTGTGGTGTTGCCGATGGTTACTCACGGTTTTTAGTGGAATCCCTGGACCGGCGTGCAGTTGCGTGGAGGGGAGATACTACTTCCCTCGGGGCACACTCTGTATGCAGGACTCCGCCGGATTGTGAGGCGAGGTGCTCTTGATGGTAATTTTTACAGTGTCAGTCGGCAGGGTCCTGGTTTGTTGTGACGCCAGTCTCTTGAAGTAGACACAAACTTTTAAGTTGGAGTGATGAGGAGACAACTTGCTTATGAACAATAAAAGTTTTACTTTTGCCTTGAGGTCAGGTGGTACAAATTACAATTGCTTCAGTAGGCAGTAGATAATACAGATTGGTGTTGTAAGAATTCCTTCCAAGGCTGTTACTTTAAGTTGCTGTAGCTTTAAATCCTGTTACTCTTAATTCTTCACTTAGTCAATCCCCTGCTAAACTAGTCTTGGCTCTGGATAAAATTGTATATCAATAGTTCAGGGTATGTTGGCCCTGCACGGCAGGAATTAATACGTCTGCACCGTGTCACTTTAAATATAGAAACCTGACTGCCCGTTGGGGTTTCCAGTAGGTAATAAGTTCACAACTGTAGCTAGAAGTTGCAGAATGCAGTGTCTGGGTGCTGTGGAGCTACTCCCAGTCACTATATGTTGCTGACAAAGTCCATTAAGCTGATGAGCTCAGCATTTACCTTTTACCGGCTTGGTATCCAGTTTATGCCAGTTGCTAGCGGCCTAGAATATGGTAAGTTGCCATCTTGGTAGCTGTGACATGGCCAGTGTCCAGCAGGAATGGCGGCCTTTAGGGTGACTTTCTCCTCCTGCACATTTCTTAGGTTGCTTCTGTCTTCCTCACATTCTCCTCTAACTCCTCATACTAACCTTTCCTCTAACTCTCCCCTATACGATAGAGGGGTATCTTTATACACATTATTTAACAGCACCATCTAGTGGTGGAAAGGATGGAATTACTGCCTAGGAGGTTCTTACAACACAAGAGAAGTTTGAATACAGATTGCAATGACATGGCTATACAAAATACAATTTGTAGTGTCCCTTTCACACATAACATGTGGGACACTGCACAACCTCCAGCACTCCAGGTGTTGTGAAACTACTACTCCTAGCATGCTCTGTTCACTTCTATGGAAGTCTCAAGCACAGCCTGGCAAATTGCATGCTGAGAGTTTCCTAACACCTGGAGTGCCAGAGGTTGCTGATTCCTGTTCTAGTTTATCCCAAAGGTTTTGATAGAGTTGAGGTCAGGGATCTGTGTGGCCAGTCAACTTCTTCTACATCAAACTCGCCCAACGATGTCTATGGACCTTGCTTCATACACTGGGACACAGACATGCTGGAACGGAAAAGATCTTGCCCCAAACTTTTCCTACAAAGTTTGAAGCGTACAGTTTTCCAAAATGTCTTGGTATTCTGGAACTAAGGTGCCTAGGCCAACGTCTAAAAAACGACCCCATAGCATTATTACCTTCTACACCAAACTTTACTGTTCCCACAAATGCAGTCAGGCAGGTCATGTTTTCCTGGCATTCATCAAACTTAGACTCATTCATCAGACTGCCAGATAAAGAAGTGTGAATGAGCATGTCACAGGACATGTTTTCACTGCTCTAGAGTCCAGTGGTGATGTTCTTTACACCGCTCCATCTGCCATTTGGCGTTGATGTAAGGCTTGCATACATCTTATGTGCCACGGAATCCCAGGCCATGAACCTCTCAAAACACAGTTTTTGTCTGATGTTAATGCCAGAGGAGGTGTTCCATTACTGAGTCAGCAGAGCGTTGGCAATGGTTATGTACTATGTGCCTCAGTACTCGGCGAACCTGCTCTGTAACTTTACATGGTCTCCACTCCATTGTTTTGGTTCCTGAACGCTTTCACTTTGTAATAATACCACTCCTAGCTGATGGTGGAATATCTAGGAGGTGTCACAGTGCGGGGTATGAGGGGGTGCGGAAATATAGGCTTAACGAACTTGTAAAGCACACACAGTTTTATTTTCCTTCCTTTTTGTTCCAGCAATGGTTAAATTCAACACAAACAGCTTTTCTCTTCAGCAATGACACCAAAATACACGGCAACAGAGAATCTTCCCGTCTGGGGGTTTTGACACAATAGAGGTCTGCACCTCACCTGCTCTGAGGTCTGTGCCTTCCCTGGGTCACTTGGATTAAGGTCTCCAGCAATACTGCAGCGGCTTCCTACACCCGGAGCTGCAGAGAGGGCTAGCAATACCCTCTCTGGATGAACTCAACTCAACTGACCCAGGAGAGGGAGATTCATAGAGGTTTTAATGACCGGAATAATCTCACCTGTGCTTTTGCACAGATCTATCCAAAATCCTGGAGTGAATGGGAGGAAGGGAGCGGTCAGTTCCCACTGCCACCTACCAACCGCTCCCAATGTAATCCAGGCCCATATTATCAGAGAAACCAAGGTGTGCTCAGCTCTAAGCTGCCTGAGCACATTACTCCCCGGATTCCATTATCTCACCCAGCGCAGGTATCTGAGTGCGATGTACCTCCCATCCACAGTTAACCCTGTGGCTGCCTTGCTACACATCCCCCCCCTCTTCTCCAGACCGGAGGGCTGGACATTCGAAGCAAACAGGCAACTTACTCTTGACAATGCATCTGCATTTGCCTATAACCGGCCTGGTCGATGCTCGACCGAAAAATTAAAATTCTGGAGTGACAGGAACCATCTAGTCACTCTGGAATTTTTTTCCTTACTGGACTTCATCCAAGTCAAGGGAGCATGGTCCGTAACCAGCCTAAATCTTCTCCCCAGAAGGTAGTATTTTAGAGCCTCCAACGCCCACTTGATTGCCAAGCATTCTCGCTCGACAATGGCATAATACCTAGCTTCTTCTAATCCGATGGTGCACTTTTCTGGGTTAATGGTTAGACCTGCCTGAGCGATGGAATCAAGAACAGCCTGTACTCTGTGAAGATGGCTGTCCCAATCCGTGCTGTGGATGACCACATCATCAAGGTACGCAGCCGCGTATCCCCGCCCGGTGTGGCCGCAGGATTCTATCCATTAGCCTTTGGAATGTCGCCGGGGCCCCGTGTAACCCGAACGGCATGACGACATAGTGGAAAAGGCCTTCTGGTGTCAAGAATGCAGTTTTTTTCCTATCCTTTTCCGCTAAGGGAATTTGCCAGTACCCTTTGGTTAAATCTAGGGTAGAGATGAACCTTGCGTTTGCCAAACTTTCTATGAGCTCGTCTACACGAGGCATAGGATATGCATCAAATTTTGATATGTCATTTAACGTACGGAAATCGTTACAAAATCGCCAGGTGCCATTGGGCTTGGGAACTAAGACGATCGGACTGGCCCACTCACTTCTGGACTCCTCAATGACACCTAGCCCCAGCATACGCTTCACTTCCTCTGACACTGCCTCTCTACGGGCCTCTGGTAGGGTTTTAACAGCACTTTTTGCCCGGGTTCAGTTACTATCTGGTGACTTATTAGAGGAGTTCGCCCTGGTTGAACTGAGAACTTCCTCTGATTGGCCAACAGAAATTCCTTTACCTCCTGCTGTTGGGCCTTAGAGAGGGTTTCCCCTATCCTCACTAAGGAGATTTCACCTGGTTCCCTTTTCCCCTCTGGAACTGCTGCCCCCAGGGATTCTCTTTCCTTCCATGGTTTAAGTAAGTTTACATGGCACACCTGGTACGGTTTTCCTGGTTGATGTACCTTGTAATTAACTTCACTTATCTGCTCGGTTATCTCGTATGGACCTTGCAACTTTGCCAGAAATTTACTTTCCACGGTGGGGACTAAGACAAGCACTCTGTCACCTGGGCGGAAGGTCCTGACCCTTGCAGAACGGTTGTAGAGTCGGCTCTGGGACGCCTGATCTCTCTGCAAGTGTTCCTTAACCAGGGGCATTACGGTCTCAATTCGCTCCTGCATGAGGGTCACATGCTCTATTAGGCTTCTATACGGAGTAGTCTCGGTTTCCCATGTTTCTTTGGCTATATCTAACAACCCTCGTGGGTGCCGGCCATACAGTAGTTCAAAGGGCGAGAACCCTGTGGAAGCCTGTGGTACCTCGCGGATGGCGAACATCAAATACGGTAATAATGCGTCCCAGTCTTGGCCGTCTTTCTCTACTACCCTTTTCAACATCTGCTTTAGGGTTTTATTAAAACGTTCCACCAAGCCATCCGTTTGCGGGTGGTATACGGAGGTTCGTAATGGGGTGATTTTGAGAAGACGGCAGAGATCCTTCATGACCCAAGACATAAATGGAGTCCCCTGGTTAGTAAGGATTTCCTTTGGGATGCCTGTTCGGGAAAACATATTGAATAATTCTCGGGCGATATTTTTGGATGTTGGCTTGCTCAGGGGCACAGCCTCAGGGTACCAAGTGGCATAATCTAATACTACCAGGATGTACTGGTGTCCCCTAGCCGATTTCACCACTGGCCCTACCAAGTCCATCGCAATTCTTTCAAAGGGGACCTCAATGATCGGCAGAGGAACTAAAGGACTGCGAAAATGTGTGACTGGGGCAGTTACTTGGCAGGTAGGGCAGGATTCACAATGGCGCTTTACCTCCTCGTACACTCCTGGCCAGAAAAACCTTTGTAAGACCCGTTCTAGGGTCTTATCTGTCCCCAAGTGGCCAGCTAGGGCATGTTTATGAGCTAAGTCCATGACCATGCGCCTATATGCTTGGGGTACCAGGAGCTGCTCTACAACCTCCCCTTGTTTCTGGGTCACCCGATAAAGGAAGTCGTTTTCTATGACAAAATGAGGGTATTGGAGATCACCTCCAAGTTCCTGCGGTACACCATTGATCACTTTAGCACTGGCTCGAGCGCTTTCTAAGGTGGGATCTCTCAGCTGGGCGGTACCAAAATTCTCGGTTCTTACTTCCAGCCCCGGCATGGTTAAGTCATAGGGAGGTTCCTCCCCATCTCCGGCTAGGACCTGAAACGGGAAGTCAGATGCTTCCGATACATTAGCTTCAGGTTCAGCAGGGTCAGTTTCCTGATTATCGGGTAGGTTCTCTGGGGGTTTCGTTTCTACTGCCTGGTTTTCTGTCTCATCGGAGACCCCTGTTGGTGTCTCTTCAAAGAAACTTGGGGAGACAGGTTCTTCTCCCTTCTCGGAGAGGGGGTCGGGATCCCTTTCACCCAACCTAGGAAAAACCACCTCTTCCGCTATGGGCGCCAACTGCCTTTTTTCCCACAGTTGCCAAAATAACGGAAAATCACGCCCTATAATCACAGCGTGCATAAGGTTTTTCACTACTCCAGCCTCATGACTTATTTTGCCGCAGCCAGTCTCGAACGCCACTGAGGCTACTGGATATCTTTTAACATCCCCATGGATGCACGTTACCCCTAGGGTTTTTCCACCCACTAGTGGCCCACCCACCAAGGTGGCACAAATGAGAGCCATCAAGCTGCCCGAGTCTAATAGGGCCTGGACGAGGTACCCATCCACCTTCATGGTACAGAACTAAGGTTCTGAGTCTATCCCTCGGGAGGCGACACAGGCGGGTTCTGCAAAGAACGACCTCTGACGACTGGCATCACACTCCATGTGGTCGGGGGCTACTGGGCAATGGGCCGCAATGTGACCCAGCTCCTGACAGTTCCAACACCGGACAGGAGGCAGTCTGGGTCCAGTTTCTTGCGTCGGTATGGACTTCCCATAGAGTTCCTCCATAGCAGGGGTTCTTCTGGGGGCGCTCCCTTTGGGCCCTCTGTCGATTCCTTGGGTTTTACCTCCAGTCGACCGTAGACGGCTTTTACCAACTGATGAGCTTGGCCGTCATGACTTTTTCTATGATCTGTGCCTACGACGAGGAGTCAGGCTCCAACCACTGCTTGAGGAGGTGAAGTAGGTCGAACATCTGAGACCTCGTTGGTTTATGCGGATCAAACCGCCAGGTGTGGACCCACTGGGCCTGGATCGCTGGTGTCACCCCCAGACGTGCCAGGATTTCGGCTTTTAATTTGGCATAGTCACCTATGTCCTGCCGACTAAGATCGTAATATGCTTTCTGCGGTTCAGCGGTTAGATAGGGCGCAAGCACTTCAGCCCACTCTTCAACCGGAAGCTTCTCCCGCTCTGCTGTGCGTTCAAACACGGCTAGGTAGGCCTCGACATCGTCCTCGGAGGACAACCTCTGGAGGGCGCGTTGCACCATTTTTCGTGGACACCCGCGAGGCCGGACATCACCCTCGACAACCACCTGTGAGGTTTGTCTCAACTCCATCATCTGTTGTAACAGCAACTTGTTCATTTCCTGCTGCGCCTGCAGTGCTTCTGCGTGCGCCTGCTGGTCTCCTGCTGGACGCGCAGGGCCTCAGCCTGGGCCTGCAGAATTTGGGCTATCATAGCCTCCATGGTACTGCTGGTCGTTGTGGCTGCCTTTACCCAGGACATTCATGGGATGTTTCACAGTCCAGCAATATCCCGCACAAAAAATAAAAACAAAAAATTCTGTTGTTGCCCCTAGCAACCAGTTGCCCACATCCTCCACCAATTGTCACACTGCGGGGTATGAGGGGGTGCAGAAATATAGGCTTAACGAACTTGTAAAGCACACAAAGTTTTATTTTCCTTCCTTTTTGTTCCAGCAATGGTTAAATTCAACACAAACAGCTTTTCTCTTCAGCAATGACACCAAAATACACGGCAACAGAGAATCTTCCCGTCTGGGGGTTTTGACACAATAGAGGTCTGCACCTCACCTGCTCTGAGGTCTGCGCCTTCCCTGGGTCACTTGGATTAAGGTCTCCAGCAATACTGCAGCGGCTTCCTACACCCGGAGCTGCAGAGAGGGCTAGCAATACCCTCTCTGGATGAACTCAACTCAACTGACCCAGGAGAGGGAGATTCATAGAGGTTTTAATGACCGGAATAATCTCACCTGTGCTTTTGCACAGATCTATCCAAAATCCTGGAGTGAATGGGAGGAAGGGAGCGGTCAGTTCCCACTGCCACCTACCAACCGCTCCCAATGTAATCCAGGCCCATATTATCAGAGAAACCAAGGTGTGCTCAGCTCTAAGCTGCCTGAGCACATTACTCCCCGGATTCCATTATCTCACCCAACGCAGGTATCTGAGTGCGATGTACCTCCCATCCACAGTTAACCCTGTGGCTGCCTTGCTACACAGGGAAGAAATTTCATGAACTGATGGTGGCATCCTACTACAGGAACACACTGGAATTCAGTGTGATCTTTACATTAACATTTTTTATTTTTCTTAATTAATTTTTTTAGGATAGCATACATGCATTAAAATTAGAGATGAGTGAATCTATTCGCCGCTTCGTAGATTTGATACGAATCTTCGTTTTTTTCTACACCAAAGCGTATCCGAATCTTTTCAGATTTGCTTCGGAAGATTCTTCTTAAATCTTTGTACGCTAACGCTACGTACGCATAATATAATTTGTACGCTAATGCTACGCATCTACTAATTTGTTCTCTATTGCGTAGGAATTCACTTAGGCCCCTTTCACACGGGCGAGATTTCCGTGCGGGTGCAATGCGTGATGCAAACGCATTGCACTTGCACTGAATCCTGACCCATTCATTTCAATGGGTCTTTTCACATGGGCAAATTTTTACACGCATCAGTTTGCCTTTGTGTGAAAATCGCAGCATGTTCTATATACTGCGTTTTTCACGCAGACCTGGCCCCATTGAAGTGAATGGGTCTACGTGAAATTCGCATTCCATCAGCAAGCAAGTGCGGATGCAATGCGTGATTCATTGATGGTTGCTTAGCAATGTTGTTTGTAAACATTCAGTTTTTAATCACGTGCGTGCAAAATGCATTCATACACATCACACTCACACGTTAAAAACTGAACAAACATACGCAATCGCAGACAAAACCAACTGCAATTGCGTGCGGATTGGTGCAAGTTTTCCTGAACGCATCCGAACTGAATCTGGATCGTTCGTGTGAAAGCGGCTGTGAGGAATAAGGAATCGTGATCCGGGTTTTGGACATGATTTAATCACATACATCAAAGGCATGATTTAATGACAGCCATGTGCTGGCACCTAGTAGGTGGAGTAAAGCCCGCAGGGGGTCCTGTCTTCAAAACAGGTCACTTGTATGTCACTTGTATATAATTCACGCCTTGTCCATACACTGCAGAACCAAAAGCCTTTCATAGGCAGCACCCTCCACAAGGAGCTTTCAGCTGTTAGACATGAAAACTACTTTCCAGACGTAATGGAGCCAGGAATTAATAAAGAATTATGGACTGGCTGGTCATCACAAACCTAAGCGAATCATATATTCCCGAAGCGGGGACAAAACTAGAACAGTTCAGAAGGAAAGGTGTAGGGGAAAAATATACATCAACCTCTTAATTGTATGTACACTAATGCCAGAAGCCTGACTATTAAAAATGGTGAACTAGTGATGTGTGAGGAGGACTATGACATAGTGGGAGTAAACTATAGGCCGGTAAGTTTAACATCTGTCGTGGGTAAACTGTTTGAGGGTTTTCTAAGAGATGCTATCTTAGAGTACCTCAATGAAAATAAGCAAATAACTACAAATCAGCATGGCTTCATGAGGGATCGGTCATGCCAAACCAATTTAATCAGTTTCTGTGTGGAGGTAAGTTGTAGACTTGACCGCGGCAAATCAATGGATGTCGTATATTTGGATTTCTCCAAAGCATTTGACACGGTACCGCATAAAAGGTTATTATATAAAATGAGAATGCTTGGCCTGGGAGAAAATGTCTGTATGTGAGTAAGTAACTGGCTCAGTGATAGAAAACAGAGGGTGGTTATTAACGGCACATACTCAGATTGGGTCACTAGTGGGGTACCACAGGGGTCAGTATTGGGCCCTATTCTCTTCAATATATTTATTAATGACCTTGTAGAAGGATTGCACAGTAAAATATACATTTTTGCAGATGACACTAAACTGGGTAAAGTAATTAACACAGAAGAGGACAGTACACTGCTACAGATGGACCTAGATACATTGGAGGCTTGGGCAGAGAAGTGACAGATGAGGTTTAATACTGACAAATGTAAGGTTATGCACATGGGAAGGAATAATGCAAGTCACCAGTACATACTAAATGGTAAAACACTGGGCAACACTGACATGGAAAAGGACCTAGGAATTTTAGTAAACAGAAAACTAAGCTGCAGAAACCAGTGTCAGACAGCTGCTGCCAAGGCCAATAAGATAATGGGTTGCATCAAAAGAGGCATAGATGCTCGTGATGAGAACATAGTCCTGCCACTTTACAAATCACTAGTCAGACCACACATGGAGTACTGTGTACAGTTCTGGGCTCCTGTGAACAAAACAGACATAGCAGAGCTGCAGAGGGTTCAGAGAAGGGCAACTAAAGTAATAACTGGAATGGGTGGACTACAGTACCCAGAAAGATTAGCAAAATTAGGGTTATTCACTTTAGAAAAAATACAACTGAGGGGAGATCAAATAATTATGTATAAATATATCAAGGGTCAGTACAGAGATCTCTCCCATGATCTATTTATCCCCAGGACTTTTACTGTGATGAGGGGACATCCTCTGTGCCTGGAGGAAAGAAGGTTTGTACACAAACATAGAAGAGGATTCTTTACGGTAAGAGCAGTCAGACTATGGAATTCTCTACCTGAGGAGGTGGTGATGGTAAGTTCATTAAAAGAGTTCAAGAGGGGCCTGGATGTATTTCTGGTGTGTAATAATATTACAGGTTATAGTCACTAGAGATGAATCGTTGATCCAGGGAGTTATTCTGATTGCCTGATTGGAGTCGGGAAGTAATTTTTTTTCCCTAAAGTGGGGAAAATTGGCTTCTACCTCACAGGGTTTTTTTGCCTTCCTCTGGATCAACTTGTAGGATAACATGCCTAACTGGATGGACAGATGTCTTTTTTTCGGCCTTGTAAACTATGTTACTATGTTACTATATATTCGCGAAGCGGGGACAGAGAGGGACAGGTACATGTCCATAAGTTAGCGATCCCATGTCAGGAAGTGGAGATATGGAGATCTCCAAGCAGGAACCTGATAAGTGTTTGGTCTCCACCTGTAGCTGGAACTCAGGTGGGTCACTTGGTACCAGAACCTTTTCCCTGTGACCTCCCGGTCTGGAGCTATGGGCCATGTTGGTTTTGTGGAGCTTTTTGCTACCAGAACTGGGACGGGGGGGTTGACTCCTCCCGGGGGAGGAGGGGAGTGGCCGGCTGCAGGATAAAAGGCCCCAGAGAACAAAGGCCATTGTCTTTCTCTGAAGGGGGTGTTGCCTGGAGCATGGTGTATGGAGGGACCCTTGGACAAGCTGCTGATATCACTGCCCCCCCCATGTGGTTACTGCCAGGCCTTACCTGAACCCGGAAATCATCTTAACGGACTATCTATCTCTCTCGTAACTTATTATTGTTCTGTTCAATTCTGTTGTACCATACCACTTGTAGTTGCATAACTGACTGTTGTATCCATCTCCTGTGTACATAGTTATATCTAGTGAGCCCTTAAGGTGATTAAATATATAATTTAATCTTGTGCTGTTCTTGTATCTCGATCACATATTCCCACGTCTGTGTTCTCGGTATTATTGTTATATGCTACCAGGGTTGGCTGCTCACCCGATATAATCCGTTAATGGACCGGACATATATCAAGAGCTGGTGGCAGTACTACTGGGCTGATAGACTCGGTTTCGCTGGTGATAGCGAAAAGGGTCTCTCAGCTGGTCAGGATTGTGAGTTAGCTTAGCGCCACGCAGGGATCGCGTGGGCTACCCTCTCTCCCTTTCGGTGTCTGCCTGTGCCCGCGTGGACAGGAGGCGTCTGTGAAAAAAAACAAAAAAGTGCCATATGTAACCTTCCACACCCCGAGGGGGGATGGAACATCACGTGTTTGTAGTCAAAGACTGAACCGTACCGCGTGATCCCCACGTAAGCACACGCAGGGGCGGGGCTGCGGGTACGGTTCGTCACAGGGGCCTTAAGTAGCGTAATTTTACTGTATGTACGTTCTTTTTGTGGGCCTAGACAATAATACGCTAAAGCTTTGTATACACTTTGTACACTCATGTGTACGTATTCGCAGGAATGTTCACAGAACACGATTTTTTGTTTTTTTAACGCAACTTGAACCAAATCGAATCTTATCCGAGACAAATCTTTTTAAAAATTCGGCGAATATTAGCGAAAGATTCGCTCATCTCTAATTACAATACAGTGAGCAAAGATAATATGAAAATAGAATAATATAATATATAACATACAGACATGTCAAATTAAAGAAAAATAAAAAATAGAGTTTTACGCATCGGTGCTCTGAGAGAGTATTAATCCATAATCTTTATTATAAATAATATAAGGACCGAAGTCTTTATTATTATAGCTCAGAACTATAGACAAATAGTGAGATCTTTACAAGGAGTCATCCTGTCACAAATGTTTGTAAACGCAGACTGAATTGCTAGAGGCTGGAATTTATACACCTGTGGCAATGGGACTGAAAGAAACATCTGAATTCAATGATTTGGGTATGTCCCAATACTTTTCTCCATATAGTATAGGTAAGAACAGGGGAGGAGGTAATGCATACCTTTTTAATCTTGGAGTGCTGTAAAAATGTACTGTGAATGCTATGGGTGCTCCCTCAAATGTGCCTGAAGTGAAATAATAGTGAACAACTTAAGAAAACCTGTCGCCATTAAAATGCTGTGTAATCTGCAGGCAAAATGTTATAGAGCAGGAGGAACTAAGCAGATTGATATATAGTTTATGGGAAAAACTTGTATTTTATTCACTTAAATCCCTGCTCATTATGGGCATTGAAGTCAAGGAGGCGGACTCTCTCAAAAGGGAGGAAATGACTACTCTACCAATAGCTGGTTGCGATGGGTCACTACTGTGGCCAGTGTTTGGCTGTGCATTCCTTTAATACATGTTAAGGGGTCAGGAAGCAGAGACTGGTGGGGACCAGGGAAGCATTGGAACAAATGCGGCAGAGGATCGTAAGTTGAGTTGATCACTTACTGTATTTTATTATTTTACACTGATTTAATTAAAAATATATATATATACTGTATATATATATATATATATATATATATATATATATTTTTTTTTTTTTTATTTAATCAGACCTCCCCGTTTGTTCTTTATTATAAGAAGTGATTGGGGTTATCCCAGGCAGAACAGAGTGGGCCTAAAGGAAATCTGTCACAGGATCTTGGACTATTATCTGGAGTAATATATGAGTAGTACTGTAGATAAGGAGTCCAGATCATTATATTTTTCTACTGCACCCTGTTCCCCCACCGTCAGCATGTCATGTGTCCAGAAATGCATAGTTGCATCTGTTGTGCATGCACACGAGTCCTCTCGACTATGTTAGCACAGCAGTCCAGATTGTGTATTTCAGCACAGCATTGAGCGTTGATATTTTGGGAATGGGTGAGAGTGGTAAAATATCAAATGTCGATCAGGACATCTTATGTGTAGTGTGACTCATGTATTACAGCAGATAATAGGCCAGAATCATGGTGACAGATTCCCTTTAATAAATGCTGATAGTGACTACAACTTTATTTTATATTTATTTAATTTTATTTGTTTTATTATTTATATTTATTTTTTATTTATTTATATTCATTATTTAATTCTCATTTTGTCTCCTTTTTCAGATGGCCCGTATACTACTGGTTACTTCAACCCCGTTCTGGCCTATGCCTTGACATTCTCCTGCCCTGGAAAGACATTGTGGGAATACTCTATTGTTTATTTTGCCGGTTCTTTAATTGGTGAGTATAGAATTGGGGAAACATTTGCAAAACAAAGGCTATATGGTGCACGAAAACACTCAGTCAGAGAGTATTGTATTTTGATAGTTGTACAATGTTATTCCTGAACATGATTATGGGGCGACCATCTTGCCTGAGATGTTTGTTAGCAGCATTTTTGGGGGTATTATCTCTCCTTGGGAAGAGCATCTTAATCAGTGTGAGGAGACTTATAGGCCATACATGCTCCTCTGGAGTTCTGGGAAGAAAGTGACGCAAATGAGTTCTTAACAAGCTCTGTCACTGATGCCGCCAGATGTAAGGCAGGTATCCTTCAAATAGGCCTTGAGACATGACTTGGATATTAAATAAGCCAGCATCTCATCTGCAAACAGCTGTTTTGGGGTGATTGGCCTTCATCAGTGCAGAGCAGAGAGTACAGGCTTAACCAGCTCAGAGGCCAAGCTAGGATTTGCGGTATGCTTTACAGCAGCCCCATAGGTCATAGACCCAGTAAACCAGCGGTCCCCAAGCACCGGTCCGCAGCCCAGGACCGGGCCCTGAATGGATGTTTGCCGGGCTGTGACAATCAGGACCCTGGTCCCCATCAGGGACGGGGGGCGGTGGCGGTGGCAGGGGACAATGAGATGAGCGCTTCTATTGTGGAAGCTCTCATCTCCATAGTCATCTGTATCGCCGTCCTCAGGACAGCAATACAGATGCCTGTGCTGCGGGGCAGGGGAGGGAGAGGTGTCTCTCCTGCCTATCAGAGGCCACCTGAGCCGTACAGCGTAGGACACAGGCCAGAAGAGGCCTGCATTGCATCGCTTCCAGCCTAATGGAGGGAAGTATAAGTGTTTGTTTTTTTTTGTACAATACAGGAGAGGAGCGCTGTGGGGGCATCTATGGGGGCACTTCTTATTGGTACATTATTGGGGGGATCTATGGGGCACCTCTTACTGGAACATTATTGGGGGCACTGTGGGGGCACTATGGGGGCATCTACTGAGGCACAAAGAAGGGGTATTTTATATGAGGGGCTCTGTATAGGGGCATTTTATGTTATATTTATATATTTTAATATGCACCTTGCGTGAATCAGTTAGCACCGACAGCACACCCCCGGTCCCTGGGGAAATTGTCTAGCAAGAAACCGGTCCTTGGTGCAAAAAAGGTTGGGGACCACTGCAGTAAACTGGAGGAGACTTTCTGATTTCTGTGGGAGAGTTTTCTCGATATGTTCTATGACCTAGTTGTTAGCCTAATCCGGGTCCACATCACTTTTTAGATTTTTGGTCTTCTGACAGTTTTAGTCAGTTCCATCTGAGTCCTTTGTGGAGGTATATCCATTCTTTGGACTAGAATGAGTTCCTTTTTAATTTTTTTTAACAATGCAGGAACATGCATTTCATTGCTTGGACACTATTGGGCTAGGTCTACATCATGTTTCCTCATGTTTGCAAATATATTTTATGCAATGCGCTAAATAGGTATAACAGGCCCATAAACTTCTATTAGTTAGATGTATACCAAAATACCCTCCTTTTGACATAGAATTCAATAGCAGACATATGTCTGTATGCCTGTGCCATTGCATACACCTGTTTAGCACCACTTTTTAAACATAAAGACCTCCTTCACACACAGAATTGCTTTCAGAAATTTTTAATTTCTAAAAAAGGGCAGTAAAAATGCAAGTGGGTTTTTATAACATCTTTTTAGAGGTGTTTTTGTCTTTGCACATTTCACTTGTGTTTTTTTTTCACTATAAAGAAGGGGATAGAAAATGCCTAAAAAAACCCATCATTGCTTCAATACCCTGTATATACCCTGACATACACCCTAAAAACACCCATATTGAAAAAGAACATCAACATGTGTTTTATAATTCCCCTAGATTTTCAGCTAACATCGGGAAATGGCATTTTCCTTCTAAAAAATGCACCAAAAATGCAAGTGTTAAAAAATTAAAAAAATTAAAAAGACATCTTGGAAAAATATGTCAAAAAGCTATGTTTGAATCCAGTCAGTTAAATTTAGCAGTAAGTTTGGAATTAAATAATTTGTGGATTATTTCCAAAATTACTAAATTGTATTGTTTTTTGTGAATAATATACAGTACTGGAAATGATCTGTGAGAATAGAGAATTTTGCCACTATAATAAGTAAGATACTAGGACATGGGCAGTTCTAAGGATGCTTTCACACAGGTTTTTAGTGACAGTTTTTGCACCTGCATGATTGTGCTAAAAACACCAGCTCCAGATGTTAGCTCAAGGTCTATGTGAAATATGAAACACAGGACACAAAAGCGCTTTTTGGTACTAGCATTTTTATTTATTAGGTGGCATTTTCTGGCTTCTCTGTAGGAGTTGGCATTTTTTCAGGGGTTTTCACATCACCAATTCTATACGTCATGAAGAAAATGCTAATGGTAAGACACACTAGGACAGATTTACTATTGAAAATGTGCCAGTTTTTGTTTTGTTTTTGTTTTTTTTTTTTTGCTGCAATTTCTTCATTTGCTGCAATTTTGTGCATATATTGTTATTCTTTGCACCCATTTATCATGTGTTTTAGCCACTTTGCAGAAAGGGGGAGTGGCTTCATATAAATGGGGGCACTGCTTAATTGCATCTCCGTGAGCCAAAATTTTAGCACATTTGTGGAGCAAAACTAACTTAGAGGTGGCATAAAATTTAGACCAGACAGTCCAAATGTATGCCAGATACATTAGCTATCATCAGTCAGTGTGATAAATCTGGAGCAGTTTAAGACTGTCTAGACAGTCTTAACTTTAGACAGTCTTAGTAATTGTCATACCGACTTCCCTCTGTCTCCACAGTTAGTGGCAAAAAATACCACAGTTCTGAAACTTGGATAACATTTTGTCACACAGACAGAATTCTGGAGTAAATCTACAGTATGGTGACCTAAATCATAAATTTGTCTAATATTATGATTTTCAGACAGTGTGAAGTTTGCCAGAATTAGTACATTATACTTTTTTGCTAATAAAAAAAAATTGCCAGAGCCAAATTCATGTGTGTGAGGACCCTAAGAATATTTTTATAATATACTTTAACTTTTGCGATTCTTTTCTAGGAATGGTTTTGGCCCTCTTCCTGTATAAGGGACACATCCCTCGCCTCTTCCAAAAGAACCTACTCTACAACCAGAAGAGCAAATTTAGAGCCCCAAAGACAAAAAATGTTAAGTCTACAGTTTCAAAGAATGCCCCATCTTCACCAAAAGTGTCGGAAAAGAAAGCTGGAGGAAAAGGGAAGAAAGCCACAAAAGAGAAGAGTAGCTAATCTTACCAAAATATAAAAACCCGTTACTGAATGCACCACATTTCACATATAGAGACAAAAGAACAGATCAAATCTCATATACAGTAGCTGCTTATAATGCAGTTCTGTATATGCAGAGAATCACCAGAATATGTCATGCAGCATGAATGATGTGATACTCCAAAAGATTTGGAGAGGTGCAGAGGTAAAGCTGAAGCCCTAGGGCCCAAATGGGATTTTTTTTTTTTTTTACCTTTTATATGCAATGACTACATAGTGTATGGTTGTCTACCATCATGGTATGTGAAGTTATGCAATGCCATAACTTCATCTTTCTCTGCACTTCATAGCACCTCGCTGTCCCTTCATAGGATAGAGAACGCCCCCCCAAACCTCTGCATCCCTCCAGTTATACTACTAGGTATTTACAGCTCTTATCACCCTCCAGTTATTACTACATTGTACCTTACAGTTTAAAGGTTTAGGACACTGGTATGGCATTTTTTTTCATTTTAGTATAAAAATCATTTTATTCAATGGGCCTTTATTCAAAAATTTCACAATGTAAGTCAATGGTGACAGATCCGATTTTTTAGAAGCCTAAAAAACTGGATCTGTCACCCATTTGACTTTCAATGTATTTAGTGACGGATCCAATTTGTTCCTAACAGAACGGATGCATCCTAATGTGCAAAATCAAAACAAATCTTTTTAATTCCGGTATTGAGATTCTCTTCCGGATCTCAATACCGGAATTAACCACACAAGTGTGAAACAGGCCTTAGAAAATTGATTTTTATACCAAAATAAGTAAAATACGATCATAACAAATTGCCCCTAAGGTGTCCATAGCCTTTAATGCCTTGGCTCCATGATGACTTTTGATCACCTGTGAGTTGCCATATAATTGTTTCCACAGCCTCAATGGTGAAAATGTAATTGCTGGAAATCTTGCAGTCCTTGGAAGTTGCTGTAGTTGTAGTTGTCTTATATTTCATGCCTGTATCAGCATGTAGCTTATGCAACGTGTTATTAAGAACATTAAACACAACAAAATACTCTACGGTTTGTGCGTCATCTCTTAAAGGAGCAAGAATTTTATTATTCAAGTTGCCTCGCTAGTAAGATTGTCAGTTTTTTGCATCTCATACATAAATGGGTCTAGTTTTTAGAAATGAGGACCAAATATTAGTGCTAAACCACCATTTATTTTATCCCTTTCATATTGTCATATGCTTTAGAAAAATGGAGGCTTTAATCTGGATACTATTAGCAAACACTAACTGTATTCCTTAGCACTATTTTCCGAAACAACTTCTCTGTGTATTTAGTTATTTAATCCTATGACTGGGAATTAAAGGAACACTTCCAGCAGAAAAGCACACAGTATCTCACAAAACTGAGTACTCCATCACATCTTTTCATGGGACAACACTGAAGATCTGACACTTTGATACAATGTAAAGTAGTCAGTGTACAGCTTGTATAACAGTGTAAATTTACTGAGCCCTCAAAATACCTCAACACACATCTATTAATGTCTAAACCACTGGCAACAAAAGTGAGTACACCCCAAGTGAAAATGACCAAATTGTGCCCAGTTAGGCATTTTCCTTCCCCAGTGTCATGTGACTCGTTAGTGTTACAAGGTCTCAGGTGTAAATGGGGAACAGTTGTGTTAAATTTGGTGTTATCGCTCTCACACTCTCCCATACTGGTCACTGGAAGTTCAACATGGCACCTCATGGCAAAAAACTCTCTGAGGATCTGAAAAAAAAGAATTGTTGCTCCACATAAAGATGACATTTACATAAATGTGAGGGTTGTACTCACTTTTGTGATATATAATATGTTTTTTAAACTCAATATTCATAGAAAACTTTAAAGAATGTTTGGCTGTTTTTATTTTTCATTTTGGTGGTACTGTACCAATTAAAAAAAAATTACATTATTCACTTTAAAGGCTGTTAATATTTGATAAAAATGTTGATGGTAGTGCCTCTTAAGTCCTCATGCACAGGACTGTATCTGTTCTGTGGTCTGCAAAACATGTATCTGCAAAGCATGGATGACATCCATGTAACGTTTGACATAACTTCATCTGTTTAGTTTTTTTTTTGCGGCCCAATTGTCCACATTTCGCAGCAAAGAACAGCTTGATGCTTATTTGCATATGATAATATCAGAGTACCTGAACCATAACTCAACTCAATACATGTTTGAGGAAGGTATATGAGGCTATGCAATTAATGGATGAAAAGCTATATATCCTGCATATACAGCATGAGGTAAGAAGTTTAGACCAGGAAGGAATAAGGAGGTATACTACTTAAAGGGGTTGTCCCACAAAAAATAGTCTACACTTTTTAAACCAGCACCTGGATCTGAATACTTTTGTAATTGCATCTAATTAAAAAATTATCATAGCCACTGAGTTATTCAATAAAATGTATCTGTATAGCGCCATCTGCTGTTTGTTTTTTTCTTATTTTTTTAACCTGCTCACTGAGATGGCCGCACATGCTCAGTTTCATCCTTCAACTGCCTCCTGAGCTGTGATAGGGAGAGCAGGGACACGCCCCCTTAGCTGCAGCAGAAAAGACACTCCCCTTGATCTGCCAGCTTGATATAAATCTAGCAAAGCAATGGATGGGGAGATCTCTGGCTACATGTGAGGTACAGGGCTGGTTCTAGCTTTGTTAGAAAGAGATAGTCATGTACTATACGATATCTTATTTTCATTTTTTACATTAGTCATGGGATAACCCTTTTAATAGGTAGATATATCAGCGACTGCAGATAATGGATAAAACAGATATAAGACAAGATTTAATCTTGCCTTGAAGGAAGGAAACATTCATGGTACTGGTAGCGAATGAGGAACAGAACATATGGTAAGGGGTTAACCACATACAGACTTAGGGTGGACAGTAAGTCTATGTCAATAAGCTGCAATATGACTGCATAGTAAGGACCACAGGATCTAATGATCTAAATGTTATGTATAGGAGTTGGTAGATCACATACCCTGTAAGACTCATGGAGATGTAACATCACAGACCCTGTAAGTGGGAGAGACATGCAGAAGGATGGCTAACCTAAGGGTAGGCAACTCTTTGCACTGAAGCACTTGCAGTGCTGATGTCCCAACCCTTTTGGAACAAATCGGAAAAAAGTGTACAGGCCCTAGTTGCATCAAATTGTGCAAAAATTGCCCCAATTTGCAACTCTTTTTAGACATATTCTTGGCACAGAAACATTATTAAATCCTTGTTAAATCACGGAGTTGATTTTTTAAATCTGTGACCATTTATATTTACTTTCTGACCGCCAGTCTGAATTGCTTTCATTGATGCTTCCTGATTTTGCTTCTTAGACAATAGTGCTGTATACTGAAGTTCTGGGGTGACCAGCTGGCGACATAATAGTCTTTCTGCCTTTTTCAGTCCTGGCTTTAGGTTGTAACCAAGAATTTTAGACAATCCAGCTTGATATGGTTTCAGAAATTTGTCTTCTATTTTGTTTGAGTCCACTTGACCTTGTAGACATATTTCAGATTGTGCAGCTCTCCTCTTCCGAAGTTCCTTCACCTCACTCTGCATCCTGTCTCGTCCAAAATTGTCTACTTTTTCCCAGAAGGTCTTGTTAAAGTAAACATACAGCTGCCAGTCAAGCTGGTTCCACGTTTTAATTTTCTCCTGAGTCTCTTCAGAAAGAAATTTTTGGTTGGTGTTATTTCTACTATTTAGAGGAAAAGACAAGACATCATCAAAACTCCAGCAAAGGGCATCCTTCAAAAGAATTAAAGACTCATCAAAGTACTCTGTAATTAGGACCAAGTCGAACATAATTTCTATAGTTTTCTGGGCCACCTCAAAGTATTTTGGGGATTCAGGTACATTGTGGTCAAGGCCAAGATCAAAGGCCATGAGGTTTTTGCCAAAACTACTGCTTCTACTTGTTTGGTTGTAATATTTGTGAGGATTTTTCAAGTATTCTTCTAAGCTATAAGCTTTGGCAAAGATATCTAAACCTTTATAATATGAAAATGATGACTCCATGAGAGACACAGGATTCCGCATTATGGTGAAGTAAAAAGTATCCTTGGGCATTACCTTTTCCACCTGTAAAGAAATGAAAATCATGTTACTATGTCAGCATAGATCAAATTAGTATTCACAAGAATTTCTTTAGGGCGTGGGTGGTATGTCCCCCCCACCTTGTGAATCTACCCTGAAATACCATTTGTTGGGGTTCCTTGATTACCGGAGTTGGAAAGTACCAGCATAAGGTCTTTATTCAATTAGAATGGGGCACAGTGGAGTATCACAGGTGGCCATGAGGCCAACTGTAGTTTTACATTAGTTATTTTACTCTGTAGTGGCTGCTACAAGCCCCGCAATGGCAGGAGGCCCAGGCTTTGCCTGCCAGTACACACACCAAGTAATAATTCTTACCGTGTGTGTGCACTGGAAGCGAGGCCCAGACCGTAATCTCTGTTAGCAATTATAGCCTGGGCCTCATTCCATGGCCGTACTCTCTCCAGCAGGTGCAATGCAATGACATCATTATGCCTTCTGGACTAAGCAGAAGAGCGCAAAGGGTGAGGATCATCTCCTAGCCTGTCGTCAGCCTGTACGCTCTCTGGTCTCCTACTCAGACCAGCAGGTACAATGATGTCACTGCATCACTCTTGCTAAGTAGAGCAGAATGTACTATATGGGGCTAGGTGAGTATTACTGTTTTTTATTTATTTATTTACATCACAAGCACTCACTAATGTAAGGAGAGCTTTAAGTGGGAGTACCACTGTGTGGGGGCACTGAGGGGGCCTAACTACTGTGTGGGCATTAAGTGAAGCACTAATGTAATGGGGACTAAGGGGGTATAACAAATGTGTAGGGACAATAAGGGGGGGAAATATCTACTGTGAGGGGGGACTAAGGAGGCATAACTACTATCATAGGGCACTGGGGGCCATAACTACTGTGTGCGGGCACTAAAGGGGCATAATTATTGTGTAGAAACACTAAGGGTTATAACTCCAGTTATAACTCCAGTCTATCCAGATCCATCTGTCTGCTAGGAAACAATCTTAGGGAGTCAAGGAGAGTCAAAAATCAATCAGGGACAGTCAGAAATCAATCAATATAATTGCCAGTGAGAGTGAAGGGAAAGGCTAGGATTCCAAAGAAGAATTGTGTGTGTTGTGTAGAATAGCATATATACGTGATTACTGCATCAATACCCAACTACCCGTGTATATTAACATGAAATTGAATGTCAAGCCTCAATTTAATTAAGCAGCATAGATATGTGATTACTACATAAACACCAACATTTTCACACTCTTCTGGCTGATTCCAAACCTCGACTTGTTGCCAGTCTGTTTACATGCACGTTCTGTACAGCTGCTTCTGCGGCCTACATCATGCCATTTATGCCACTTTGCAACAATCAAGTTCTGTACTTTTGCTGCAGCCTGCATTATGCCACTTGTCAACCTTCACGTTCTGTACCGCTGCTACCACCTCTATCATGCCAACACCACCATCATGCCACTGCTGTGACCACCATCTTCAGTAAAGCAGCTGCTGCCTTTCTGCCAACATGTACCATATGGCTGTTAATCCCTTACTGCCACCAACATTAACGCAAAGCATCTGCAATCACTACTACTACTACTACTACTACTATTGCTACTACTACCCATAAACAGCCTTGTATGTTCCATGCCATGCTGCTCCTGCAGCTACATTCCACTATGTACATACCATACCCTATCCACACTGCACTGCTGGTGCTCCCAATTAAAAAGGAGAATTTTTTAGGCTTGTTTACAATTAGCCACTTTTTCTTCTGACAATTAACACTTGTGCGTGTCGTATGGGCGAGCATTCTGACCCTGTCAAGGCATAATTTTTGGACACTTGGTCCATCCCAAGCCACTTTTTTTTCTTAACCTATAACACTGTGTTTGTTTAAACATCATCTATCCCTGATAAGGGACAATATTTGGAAGTTTTGAAATACGAAAAAGCAGGAGACATGTGCGTGCGTGCTGTGTTTTTAAACATGCTCTATGCTAACACCATCAAATGTGCGTTTACCCATAGCTATGTACAGTCATGGCCAAAAGTTTTGAGAATGATACAAATATTAATTTTTACAAAGTCTACTGCTTCAGTTTTTATAATGGCAATTTGCATATACTCCAGAATGTTATAAAGAGTGATCAGCTTAACAGCAATTACTTGCAAAGTCAATATTTGCCTAGAAAATGAACTTTATCCCCCAAAACACATTTCAACATCATTGCAGCCCTGCCTTAAAAGGACCAGCTAACATCGTTTCAGTGATTGCTCCATTAACACAGGTTTGGGTGTTGATGAGGACAGGGCTGGAGATCAATCTGTCATGATTAAGTAAGAATGACACCACTGGACACTTTAAAAGGAGGCTGGTGCTTGGCATCATTGTTTCTCTTCTGTTAACCATGGTTATCTCTAAAGAAACACGTGCAGTCATCATTGCACTGCACAAAAATGGCCTAACAGGAGTATGGCAGCTAGAAAGATTGCACCTCAGTCAACAATCTATCGCATCATCAAGAACTTCAAGGAGAGAGGTTCCATTGTTGCCAAAAAGGCTCCAGGGCGCCCAAGAAAGACCAGCAAGCGCCAGGACCGTCTCTTAAAAGTGTTTCAGCTGCGGGATCGGGCTACCAGCAGTGCAGAGCTTGCTCAGGAATGGCAGCAGGCAGGTGTGAGTGCATCTGCACGCACTGTGAGGCGGAGACTCTTGGAGCAAGGCCTAGTCTCAAGGAGGGCAGCAAAGAAGCCACTTCTCCCCAGAAAAAACATCAGGAACAGACTGATATTCTGCAAAAGGTACAGGGAGTGGACTGCTGAGGACTGGGGTAAAGTCATTTTCTCTGATGAATCCCCTTTTCGATTGTTTGGGACATCTGGAAAACAGCTTATTCGGAGAAGACGAGGTGAGCGCTACCACCAGTCTTGTCTCATGCCAACTGTAAAGCATCCTGAAACCATTCATGTGTGGGGTTGCTTCTCGGCCAAGGGAATCGGCTCTCTCACGGTATTGCCTAAAAACACAGCCATGAATAAAGAATGGTACCAGAATGTCCTCCGAGAGCAACTTCTCCCAACCGTCCAAGAGCAGTTTGGCGATCAACAATGCCTTTTCCAGCATGATGGAGCACCTTGCCATAAAGCAAAGGTGATAACTAAATGGCTCAGGGAACAAAACATAGAGATTTTGGGTCCATGGCCTGGAAACTCCCCAGATCTTAATCCCATTGAGAACTTGTGGTCAATCATCAAGAGATCGGTGGACAAACAAAAACCTACAAATTCTGACAAAATGCAAGCATTGATTGTGCAAGAATAGACTGCTATCAGTCAGGATTTGGTCCAGAAGTTGATTGAGAGCATGCCAGGGAGAATTGCAGAGGTCCTGAAGAAGAAGGGTCAACACTACAAATATTGACTTGCTGCATTAACTCATTCTAACTGTCAATATAAGCTTTTGTTACTCATAATATGATTGCAATTATATTTCTGTATGTGATAAAAACATCTGACAAACACACATAAAAACCAGAGGGCAGCAGATCATGTGAAAATATAATATTTGTGTCATTCTCAAAACTTTTGGCCATGACTGTATGTCAGTGTCACTCAGACATAACTTACTATTGCTGTCATTGCATGCCAGAGATTAGGGAGGGAATAAAGTCATAAAAAAATAAACAAAAAGAAATAAGTTTTCATAAAAGTTGTGAGTTCTAGGAGGCTAGAGGGGTTTATATACCAACTTTCAGGGCAATTGGAGCAACTTCGGTTCAGCCCAAATCGTTTCGGATCCGAACCAAACCTTTTAATAAATTCAAGCGAACCGTAACCAAAACGGATGTCGAGTGGTTCGTTCATCTCTACTGGGAATGTATTGGATATAACCCTTTTAAAGACTGGTCAGATGAAAAAAAAATATGAAGCTGGAGAACTCTGTTAAACTCTTTTGTTCTTCCTCATTTGAACACAGTAACATAGTTTATATAAGGTCGAAAAAAGACATCTGTCCATCAAGTTCGGCCTGTTATCCTACAAGATGATCCAGAGGAAGGCAAAAAACCCCAGTGAGGTAGAAGCCAATTTTCCCCACTTTAGGGGGAAAGAAATCCTTCCCGACTCCACTCAGGCAATCAGAATAACTCCTTGGATCAACGACCCATCTCTAGTAACTATAACCTGTAATATTGTTACCCTCCAGAAATACATCCAGGCCCCTCTTGAACTCTTTTAGTGAACTTACCATCACCACCTCTTCAGGCAGAGAGTTCCATAGTCTCACTGCTCTTACCATAAAGAATCCTCTTCTATGTTTGTGTACAAACCTTCTTTCCTCCAGACGCAGAGGATGTCCTCTTGTCACAGTAACAGTCCTGGGGATAAATAGATCATGGGAGAGATCTCTGTACTGACCCCTGATATATTTATACATAGTTATTAGATCTCCCCTGATAATCTTTCTAGGTACTGTAGTCCACCCATTCCAGTTATTACTTTAGTTGCCCTCCTCTGAACCCTCTCCAGCTCTGCTATGTCGGCCTTGTTCACAGGACTAGTGATTTGTAAAGTGGCAGGACTATGTTCCCATCACGGGCATCTATGCCCCTTTTGATGCAACCCATTATCTTATTGGCCTTGGCAGCAGCTGTCTGACACTGGTTTCTACAGCTTAGTTTGCGGTTCACTAAAATTCCTAGGTCCTTTTCCATGTCAGAGTTACCCAATGTTTTACCATTCAGTATGTACTGGTGACTTGCATTATTCCTTCCCATATGCATAACCTTACATTTGTCAGTGTTAAACCTCATCTGCCAAGCCTCCAATCTATAAAGATCCATCTGTAGCAGTGTACTGTCCTCTTCTGTGTTAATTACTTTACACAGTTTAGTGTCATCTGCAAAAATTGATATTTTACTGTGCAAGCCTTCTACAAGATCATTAATAAATATATTGAATAGAATAGGGCTCAATACTGACCCCTGTGGTACCCTACTAGTGACATTGACCCAATCTGAGTATGTACCGTTAATAACCATCCTCTGTTTTCTATCATTGAACCAGTTACTTACCCACATACAGACATTTTCTCCCAGGCCAAGCATTCTCATTTTATATACTGACCTTTTATGTGGTACCTTGTGAACCTTTTATGTGGTAGCCTTGTCAATTAACATATTTCACTTCATAGAGAATATATCACTATTATTACCTCCCACAGGTAGTAAATCTCTCTTTTCGATTTTAATGTGTCACCGTAATTCTTTTTTTATGTTTGCAATGTATGTGGGCCGTGATACTAACCATTTTTGTACTAATACTCTGTAGCTCAGCCTGCCTTCTACCAAAAGGCCTCAGAATAAACACAAGAAAATATACAATTGGCTAGCCCACAGTACCGTGAGCTAGCCAATTGTATAGTTACTTGCATTTTTGAAATATACTTTAATTACTGAAATTATACATTTCTATTAGAAAAATTTAGAAAACCCTATAGCTGTTCAACAAGATCATTTTTCAGTATTACTGTAGATTCATAGTACACGTACCTCTGTGAGCTGGAAGCGCATGTGATGACACATTATATCATAATTAGGCCTGATTCTCGTTATGAAGCCTTCCACAAAGTAACCCATAAAATTGTAGGGATAAAAGAACTGTGTGTAGTTAAGAATTGGCAGTGCAAACGTTAAGTTGCGTGACTCTCCAAACCGGAAGAGAATATTCATGATGGTACTACTGGCAGTTTTATGGATTTTCAGGAAGAATATATGTGTGTGAGGCTGACAAGAACTCTCTGTTACTTCTACTTTAGAAATGCTCCTCTTTTTCACTTGTTCAGATGTCCCCTCCACAACCTTCTCTACAACGCTGCCATTCTTCATATCAACAGAGTCAATGTCTCTATATGCAGTGGATGAAAGATAAGGAATCTCAGGACACCTGTAAATAAAAGGCATATTTTAGCAACTATCAAACTTTCATGATGTATCAGTAGGGAAGGGGGGAAATTTGTTAAGAGGAAGCATCTAAGCATGCATTGAAGCTCCTGGGCATGTTGATTGGTTTGTATATCTCTGCTATATTTTAAGCCTTGTATATATGCAGTGAGCCCCTTGGGGAGCCGGAGCAGAGGCTGGGAGTGGTAGTGTCCCTCATGGTGATGTGTCATGGTGTTCTCCCTCAGGCCGACACTCCCTGGGTTCGGTGCTGTCAAGGAGGAGCATCCTATATTCCCTCAGGCATTCCTTGAAATTGTGGGTTCCTGTCTGATGGTAGCTTGGGGTGCCCCTAATGTTAAATGTCCATGTGGGTGCAAGGTAGGGCTTAAAAATGATGAAATGGCCAGTGTGTGGTGCTAGGATAGTCAGCACAGTAACCAGGCCAGATTGAATTTAGCCAAATCTTCTCTTTACTGTGGACCAAATAGGAGCTGTAATACACCTCGAAAATTATCTGTATACATTGCAAATTCCACCCAGATGTTAAAGATTTAGCTAAGCAGATGTTTATAGCAATGGCCCTCTGATTACTCTTTCTCTTGCTAACCTCTAGTACTGGGATCTCTGTCTAACAACTATGTCTGGCCCAATGTCTACAGTTCACATAATATGCAGTTCTAATAATACGACTTGCCAAATCATATCTGAAGTGTGCAGGGTGTCTGAACTCATTATCCCACCACTGCAATTGAGAATGTTGTATGCTGATTGCCCTGCTGACTACAATATTGTAGCCTCTGTGTCCCTTAAATGGGTTTTCTGATTACTGATGACCTATCCTCTGAATGGGTCATCAATATCTGATAGGTGGAGGGTCGCTATAATGGGGCTGAGCTGTGCCTAGGCCATGTGACTGATTAATGTGATATTACATGGCCTAGAAAAAGCTGGAGAAGGCAGCAGAGCTACTGTGAGCGCCAATGCCTTCTCAAATAGCTGATTGGCGGGGTTCCCAGTTGTCAGACTCCCCCCTCCCTCCAATCAGATACTGATGAAAATCCCCCTAGAAAAGCCACCCTAGACCAGCCCACGCCCTGAGCTTCAGAGAGGCCTGGGATAGGATAGTTAACTCTGGCCATGCTTGACTCATGCTTGAACATGCTAAGTGTGTCATATTATATAGCAGTATGTCACATAACATTAAATGCAGAACATTACCTTCACAGTACATCATCAAAAGGTTGCAGATACCCCATCTGGGTAGTGCTTATTCACTTGGTGATATACTGTATTTCTGTGCCTGAGGATGTGGTAAGATTCATCAATAGTAGTAGAAGTAAACTACGGCACACTTACATAATAGAATGCAAGGTCTATGTCTTTTATTAATTGCTCCCATTATCACAATTTTGGGCCAACAATGGTGTTTTGGTCTGTCCCCAACCTTAGCCATGGCCAGTCATGGAGCAAAGGAGCTGCTGCAGCGTGTCTATGAAGATTAGATTAATGTAATGTATGCTGTTGTTCACTAGATGTTCAGTAGACATTAGACGTTGCTTACGTGTTATAGAGGGTGGTCCCACCTTACCAGATCCCAGTGTTGTAGGTGTCTATCTGCTTTTATTTATTTTTGTATTGTATCTTTTATTCATATTGACTATACAATACAGAAGTGATTTGATATTATGATTATTTTATGCTTAGTGTTGGTATTTTTTGCTCAGTTCTAAAGCATACTAAATCTGGACTACTGAATTAGCTGGTCAATGGCTTACTGCAGTGCTAGAACTTAGGGCTTGTCACTTATTTATTAAAGATGACATGTTGTCCCCTTTAACCTAATACATACCTGCTCATCTATTACATTACTCCATGTATGTGTTGGAAGGGGGGCGGGGGGTTGGGTTTTATGATTGTATTTTACTCATTTTGGCCAAAAAAATATTTTTTTTCAATTAGTATTTACTAAAAATATTCAGCCGTTCGGTTACAAATTGTTAATTGTTTTTCTGGCTGTGTGACTGGTACTATCACTTTGTGCCAGTCATCTACTAAACCTTATCTCTAAATTACTAAAAGGTCATACACACTTATTTAAACCATATAAAAATATTTAGGAAGTCTGTAAACGATTTAGCTTTTTAAACCCAGATTTTACTGTAATGCCATGTCAAACTTGCAGCACCCCTGAGGTACCAAATACAGTGGAAACCCCAAGAAGTAACCCAATTTTTGAATCTACACAACCCAAGGAATTTAGCTAGAGGGTGTAGTGATAGTTCTGATCAGCTATTTTATTGAATTATTAGCATTGGACTGTAAAAATGAAAAATTAAGGGGCCATTCTTTAACAGGAATTTGATTACTGGTGCTCATTGCGGTGCAAAGATTATTTATGCTGCATTCTGCGACTTTTTCCCTCTCACATCAGGTCTAAAAAAGGGGAAGTGGTGTGGGCGGGGAAGGGTACGGGCCAGTAGATTTATCATTTTCTACGCCTGTTTTAGGTGTAGAAAATGGTCTAAATTTAAGTCAGCATGGAAGCCGGCATAGATAGCAGTGGATGCGCCAAAGTTATGTAGAGGCCAGTGCCACCAGCGCACAGGGTTACTAAGATGCTATTGGAGCACAGGGAGCTGCGTTCCTGTCACTCAGCTCCCCGCACTCTGTCTCTCCCACACTGGTGAAGTAGAAAGACTTCTCCCTGCTCCACCATTCAGCCTGCAGGGACAGATCGCGCTGCTGGCCTGTATGGAAGGAGCCTGAAGCTTGGGAATCTGCCAAAGGCCCTCCCACACAGTGCTGCAGAGCGATCTGTGTCTGCATGGGAGAGAAGACTGTGAGCTTCAGGAATGGGACAAGGTGAGTAGGTACTGTGTTTTTTTTTTTTTTAAAGAGGGGACATAGAGGGTATTTCTACCATGAAGGGGGGCAAAGAGGGCATTTCTACCATGGAGGGGGCACAGAAGGCATTTCTACCATGGGTGGGGCACAGAGGGCAATACTACTACAAAAGAGGCACAGAGAGCAGTACTAATACAAAGGGGGAACAGAGGGCGGTACTACTACAAAGGGGGCACAATGAGCATTTCTACTATGGAGGGGCACAATGAGGATTTCTACTATGGACGGGGCACAGAGGGCATTAATACTACAAAGGGTATACAGGGGGCAATACAACTACAAAGGTGCACATAGGACATTACTACTATTAGGGGGGCACAATGGGCATTACTACTGTGGAGGGGGCACAATGGGAATTCCTACTATAAATGGGATACAATGGGTATTATTACTCTGAAGGGGGAACAATGTGCAATACTTCTGTGAAAGGGGCACAATTGGCTTTATCGCTATGAAGGGAGCACAATGGGCACTACTATTATGAAGGGGGCACAATGGACATTACTAGTATGAAGGGGCACAGATGGCATTACTACCATGAAGGGTGCACAATGGGCATTACTCCTGTGAAGTGGGTGGGCATCACTGTTTTGGGGTACTGAGAGGGCATTTTTACTTTGAAGGGGCACAATGGACATTACTACTGTGAAGGGACACAGAGGGCATTATTACTGTTATAGGGGCACAGTGAGGGCATAAGTACTCTGAAGGAGCACAGAGAGGGCATTACAACTGTGAAGGGGGCACAGATAGGGTATTACTACTGTGAAAGGGACACAGAGAGGGCATAAATACTGTGAGGGGGCACAGTGTGAGCATAACTACCGTTAGGGGGCACAATATGGGCATTACTACCGTGAGGGGGCGCATAACTGGACAAAACTACTGTGAAGATTGTACAATCAAGGCAATACTACTGTGAGGGGGTACAATTTTTAAAGTATTAGGTGGGGAGGGGGTGCCAGAGAAAGGACACGCCACTGCATGTATCATTTGCTAACTTGCATGTATCATATGCATGTATCACTGCATGTATCATATTCTAAATGAATTTTTTTACATTATTTTTGCATCATAAAATCACATTTTTTTAAAATTAAAATCAGTTGTATTTTACATCACCATATACTAACATCCATAACCTTTTTATTTTTCCTTCAATGTAGTTGTGTGAGGGCTTGTTTTTTGCTGGATGGGCAGTAGTTTTTATTACATATGACTTTTTGATCACTTTATATTTCATTTTTTGTGAATTGAATTTTGGTCAGTGTTTTTTATTTTTGTACTCCAATGGAGTATATATGATATAATAACTTTATTCTGCGGGTCGATTTATATAGGCTTGTTTCATGTTTTATTAATTTTTCAGAAAATCCCCCCCCCCCTTCCTCTCTGCTGTTTTCTGGATCTCTGTTACTAGGAATGGATCTTGCCTGACAACAGGCAGTGGACTACAAATTCGATGGAAGTGAGACCCCTAAAGGCCATGACTTTACAGTTTTTTCAGGTGGGTGCAGGGCCGGACTGGGACTGAAATTCAGCCCTGGCATTTTGAAATCAAAGAGGCCCACATACCTCGACTTTTTAAAGTCACAGCCAACCCTTTTAGAGGCCCTAAAAATTATTAAAATATAATAATTTAATAAACGTAAACCACACCAAACAAGGTAAATAAACCGCCCCCTGCAGAGAGAGATGGAAAAGCTATATCTCCTGATAGGGTACGGGTCTAGAACTCAGACCCGGACTGATCAAAACTTTTGATATGTCTCTGTGACATGTCAAAAGTCTTTCAGTTCATCAGTGGCCCTATTACACAGATTGATGTGTAAAGGTCCTTTTACACAGGCCGATTATCGGCCGAAAAAGCGTTCCTAGGAACGGTAGTGCTGATAATCGGCCTGTGTAAAAATGGCCCTAATCAGCCGACGAACGAGTAAAACGCTCGTTCATTGGCTGATTGGATCTTTTGGTTTGTACAAAAGATCCAGTCTGTCGGGCGCACATCACCCTGTGTAAACTAACCTTTTCCTTCCTAACATTACGTGTATCAATACAGAACATACAGGGTAAGGCTACATTCACACGACCCATTCACTTAAATGAGTACTGTGTGCTGTCCGCATCTGTATGTCCATTCCTATTTTTGTCCATTTGCGGACAAGGATAGGCATCGTTACAGTGGATCTGCAAAAAAAACGGATTCCATACGGAACATCATCCTTTTTTTGCGGATCTGCAATTTGCAGACTGCAAAACACAATGGCCCTGATTTATCACACCTTCACTCCAGAATTCTGTCTTCAAAACGTCGCACGATAGGGCTTTTGCGACTTTTTTGCGCATTTTTTTTTTACTTTTTGCATGTGTACACAACTCACTCCAGTTTGTAATATGGGTGTAAAAGTGGGTGTGGTTAGCCATGTTAATGAGTTTCACTCCAGATTTATCATTGCGACTTTTTAAAAAAAGTCGCAAAATAGTCGCAATCTCACTCCAGGAGGAGGGTGGAGTAGGAAAAGTGGAGTAGCTTCTCTAGACAGAAGTGTTAGGTTTAAGGACAAGCCACATTTATCAAACAACCTGTGACGTTTGATAAATGTGGCAGAAAGTACTTCAACACAGACTGAAGCAAAACTGACTTCAAATATTTTCCTAATGATAAATTCCCCCCAATGTTCGTGTGAATGTAGCCTAATATAGCGCCCCATACCTCTTACATCCAGTAATATTCAGCGCCCCATACCTCTTACATCCAGTATAATACAGCCCCATACCTCTTACATCCAGTGACGTCTCCTCGGATGTAGATCTTCTCTTTCCTCATCTTCTCCTTTCAGACCAGACGCCATTTTTCAGCCATTTCTCATCTCTGCAGTTTGACAGAAAAAAATCTTAGTTTACTACTTTTCCATCATCCTCCCATCTTCTGGACAAATCATCCTACCACCCCCAGCACTGTGCCACTAGTACCACACAGAGAGTGCCCTTCAATAATTATTGGCACACAGTGTCCTACTACTTTTCCATCATCCTCCCATCTTCTGGACAAATCATCCTACCACCCCCAGCACTGTGCCACTAGTACCACACAGAGAGTGCCCTTCAATAATTATTGGCACACAGTGTCCTAAAATAACTGCGCCCAGCAAATAGTGTCCCTGACAGTAATAGTGTAAACATAACGTCCCCCCAGAAATAACTGTGCTGATACTGTGCCAGGGTGCCCCCACAGTAATAGTGCCCCCCACAGTAATAGTGCCCCCCAAAGTCCCAACTAATAATTCTCTGCCAGAGTGCACTTGTTAGTAATAGTGCTCCCAACAGTACTAATGTCCCCACTGTGCCCCAGAAGTAATAATGCTTCCAATGTGCCAGTAAGAAGTGCCCCCAAAATTTCACCCCAATAATGTGCCAGTAAGAAGTGCTCCCCACCCATAGATGCCCCCCAAATTATGTGCCAGTAAGAAATGCCCCCAGTGCCCCCATGTGCCAGTAAGAAATGCCCCCAGTGCCCCCATGCCATAAATAAATGCCCCCAGTGCCAGTAAGAAATGCCCCCAGTGCCCCATGAGCCAGTAAAAATGCCCCCAGTGCCCTATGTGCCAGTAAAATGCCCCCAGTGCCAGTAAAAATGAAACCCATTGTGCCAGTAAAAATGCCCCTATTGTGCCAGTAAAATGCCCCCATTGTGCCAGTAAAAATGCCCCCAGTGCCCCATGTGCCAGTAAAAATGCCCCCAGTGCCAGTAAAAATGCCCCATGTGCCAGTAAAAATGCCCCCAGTGCCCCATGAGCCAGTAAAAATGGCCCCAGTGCCTGTAATAATGCCCCCAGTGCCAGTAAAAATGCCCCATGTGCCAGTAAAAATGCCCCCAGTGCCCCATGAGCCAGTAAAAATGGCCCCAGTGCCTGTAATAATGCCCCCAGTGCCAGTAAAAATGCCCCCAGTGCCCCATGTGCCAGTAAAAATGCCCCCAGTGCCAGTAAAAATGCCCCCAGTGCCCCATTGTGCCAGTAAAAATGCCCCCAGTGCCAATAAAAATGCCCCCAGTGCCCCATGTGCCAGTAAAAATGCCGCCATTGTGCCAGAAAAAATGCCCCCAGGGCCAGTAAAATGCCCCCAGGGCCCCATGAATGCCCCCAGGGCCCATTGTGCCAGTAAAAAATGCCCCAGCCAGTGCCAGTAAAAATGCCCCCAGTGCCCCATCCTTGTGCCAGTAAAAATGCCCCCATGTGCCAGTAAAACTGCCCCAGTGCCAGTAAAAATGCCCCCAGTGCCCCATGTTCCAGTAAAAATGCCCCCAGTGCCAGTAAAAATGCCCCCAGTGCCCCATTGTGCCAGTAAAAATGCCCCTAGTGCCCAGTAAAAATGCCCCCAGTACCCCATTGTGCTAGTAAAAATGCCCCAGTGCCAGTAAAAATTCCCCCAGTGCCCCATGTGCCAGTAAAAATGCCCCCAGTGCCAGTAAAAATTGCCCCCAGTGCCCCATTGTGCCAGTAAAAATGCCCCCAGTGCCAGTTAAAATGCCCCAGTGCCAGTTAAAATGCCCCCAGTGCCAGTAAAAATGCCCCCAGTGCCCATGTGCCAGTAAAAATGCCCCGGTGCCAGTAAAAATGCCCCCAGTGCCAGTAAAAATGCCCCCAGTGCCCCATGTGCCAGTAAAAATGCCCCCATTGCCAGTAAAAATGCCCCCAGTGCCCCATGTGCCAGTAAAAATGCTACCAGTGCCCACAAAAATGCCCCCTGTGCCCCCAATAGAGCTCCGGTCGGTGCTACAATAAAAAAAAAATTAACACTTTAACACTACTTACCTCCATGGTGCTGGCAGCGATGCGATGCAGGCCTCTTCCGGCCTGTGTCCCGCGCTGTACGGCTCAGGCAGCGCGATGACGTCATCGCGCCGCCTGAGCCGGCCTCTGATAGGCTGCAGGCCTAGTGCCTGCAGCCTATCAGAGGTACGGGCAGGGGAGACGCCTCTCCGTCCCCTGCCGCAGTACAATACAGGCATCTGTATCGCCGCCCTGAGGACGGCGATACAGATGACTATGGAGATGAGCGCTTCCACAATGGAAGCGCTCATCTCCCTCTGCCCCGCCGCCGCCCGCAATTATGCGCAGGGCCGCGCCGCACCTGCCTAATTGGCGGTGCGGCCCTGCAAGGGGGGACTGGACCGGCCCACGGAGGGCAGCGGCCCTTCTGGCATTTGCCAGAAGTGCCAGACATCCAGTCCGGCCCTGGGTGGATGCAAGCATATTTTTTTTAATGAAGTTGTGAAGTGCTGGCTGTGGACTAAAGATTACAGGACCGATGGACTTAGAGTGGAATACACTCTTTAAGTGGAATACACAGCTTTAAGTGATGTAAACTTTTTCCAGCATGAGGCACTGTTTACATTGAGTTTTATTGTTGTGGTTTAGGTGTATTTCTTTTCTGGTATTTTAAGATGCAGGGGTAGAAGCCATGAGGTGAGAGGTGCTGGCTGGATTTTATCTTGACATAAGCCAGGCACGAGATTGGAAATTAGAGTAAAGCAATCATTCTATTAGCCTAATTAGTTTCTCGGGAGCCTCAATTAAGCCAATGTTCTCCCAGCCTCTACTCCCATTATGTAGATGGTGATTGGTAGACCCAGTGGTGCTGTTCTCCCAGGAGGTCTCACATGTAGTCTTAAGGCTGTATTACACCAGCCAACTCTGCAGGCAATCGCCTGCTCACTAGTGGAGGAGATGGGGAGCAATTGTTATGGGGAGCATGGGGAAGAGTGATCGTTATGCCACTGGTCTTTCAGCATGCTGAAAGATCACGATTGACCAATAAATGAGCGTTTTCATTATAAGACTACCAGATGATTGTAGTCGCTCCAGCGATGCCACTTATTACAATGATGTGCTGGCACACAATAGGTACAACATATTTGACACTGAAATAGCATATCTGTGAAAAAATTTCAATTTTCACTTTACACTAGCTGCTGTGCATTAACTTTTTCAAAACATCTATTGGTGTGGTTTCTAAAGTAGGGTCATTTTTGAGGTTTGTTTTTGCTTCACTGCAGTTGTCAACCAATACTATATAAATCACCAAACTAGGCCTCAAATACATATGGTGCTCTTTCTCTTCTGAACCCTACTGTAGTGTGCCCAAACAGCAGTTTATGACCTCATAAAGGGTATGTTCTACTATTAACACTTGTGAAAAAAAAATGTGGCTAAAACATTATATTGGAAGAAATGAATTTTTTTCATTTTCACAGCCAAGTGTTTCTGAATTCCTTGAAATGCATGTGGGATCAAAGCTAGGGATGAGTGAATCGACTTCGGATGAAACATCTGAAGTCGATTCACATAAGATGAGCTGAAGATATTACTTTGCAAAGTCTCGCGAGTCTTTGGGTAATAACTTCAAAAATTTATTTCTACTGTTAAAAACCTTTTCCTGAACTCGGGTTCCGTTCCAAGGTACCACTTGGAACCGAAACCGAGTAGTTTCCAAAGTAGCGGGCCTTTCCACTGTAGTAGTAGTACCTCAGGATCTCTCTATCTGAGACGTGGTGTTTAAAAACCATTCCAACAAAATCTGCCTGTGCATGGACACAGTCAGGGCAGTATTGACCATGAGGCTTCCCTAGGTATGTACTTTTGGTGCCTCCACCCCATCCACAGGGGCAGTTTGCTGCACGGCACAGGAGCCTCTAGCTCCCGTTCCCCGCTATTCAGCCTCATAGCCTTCAGGCTTCTAGGCATTATACTACAAGGGGGGGGGCATTATATATACAGTGGCATTATACTACTTAGGGGAGAGTATTTCATATATAAGGGGGCATTATACTACAGGGCGAGAGCATTATATAATACGAGGGCATTACACTACAGGGGGAAAGCATTATATAAACAGAGGCATTATACTACACGGGGTTCATTATATATATATATATATATATATATATATATATATATATATATGGGCATTATATTACAGAGCATTATATACACTACCACTACATGGGGGATTATATGTCCAAGAGAAGGCTGATGAGAGCATTATACCTGCTAGCACTACAGTGGGCATTATACTACAGGGGGACTATGGGGGGAGGGTGAGAGCATTATACATACTAGCACTACAGAAGGGCATAATACTGCAATAGGCAATATTGGAGGGGGCATTATAGTACAGGCCAGACCACTACAGGGGACATTATAATATGGGGAAGTATAATACGGGGGGTGCATAATAATACAGGGTGGAGCACTACAGGGGGCATTATGAAAATAGACAGTACAGAGCAGTAAAGGGGGTGTTATAATATAGGTTACACTACAGGGGGTCATTATAACCATAGGTGGCACTGACTTTATAACTACTGGGGCTACCAGAGAGGGCATTTTAAATACTGAGGACACTGTGGGGGTTATATTACTACTAGGGGCTTTAAAGACGTGCCTTATAGGGGATGCCAAGGGTTCTATAAAGGGGCCTTAATGCCCTATGGGGCATTATTAATATTGGGGGCATTATTGGGCACAATATGAAGGGCATTACTACTAATGGGGGGTTGCTATTGGGTGTACTGTAGGGGGCACTATTACTATTGAGTGCAGTCTGTGAGATATTGGGGGGACTATTTGTATGGTACTATTATTTTTGTATTACAGTGTTTGTGGGCATTGGCAAGAACAGCAGGCACAGTATTGGGGGTAGTAGCAGGATGACAATGTTGGAGCACCAGAAGGGAAGGATGATGAATAAGTGAGAAACCTAAGGTGTACTGTGTTCATATGGTCAGATATCAGAGTCAAGTATCAAAATAATGCCAGTGTGATACCTGACCCTGACACCTGACCCTGACACCTGACCCTGGACTTCAGACTTCTGTGGTTCGAAACCCCTATCGGTCTTTAAAAAAAATGTGCATTTGAATGAGCCCTAGAAAAGAGGCAAATTAAAGTTTTTTTGACCCTTGATCACTGACTCGTCAAGTGTCAGGATCGCAATGACTTTTAGATCTGAACCTGACACCTGACTCTTCACACCTGACCCTGGACTTCAGGCATCAGGGTCGCAATGACTTTTAGCTTCATTGTACTTTACATATGCTGAATCACATAGATTAAGAAAACCTCTCAAGTTACTGTCTAAACTTATAGCTTAGTGGTTAGACACTTGCCTCCCATGTAGACTTCTGGGGTTCAAAACCCCTATTGGGCTTCAACAAAAATTTTACATTTTATTTTAGTCAGTGATCAAGGATCACACATCACTTGAATGTACCTCTTTTCTAGGGCTCAATAAAATGTAATTTTTTTAAAAGACTGATAGGGGTTTCAAATCCCACAAGTCTACATGGGAGGCAAGTGTCTAACCATTGAGCTATAGGTTTAGACAGTACCCTGAGAGATTTTCTTCATCTATGTGATTCAGCATATGTAAAGTACAATGAAGCTAAAAGTCATTGCGACCCTGATGCCTGAAGTCCAGGGTCAGGTGTCAGAGTCAGTTGTCAGGGTCAGGTATCACATTGGCATTATTTTGATACTTGACTCTGATATCTGACCATGTCCTAAAATGAACACTGTAAAGGTGTCTGTGTGTCAAACTCTGCAGAGACAAGACCCAGCTGAAAGAAGTTATTATGGTGGTCTGATTTCTGAATGGAGAAGATAAAGAAAGAGAATGTCTACATCAGAGGAGTCATCACTGAATGTAAGAGGTATGTGGTGCTGCATTACCCTGTGCTGTATGGCTGTATGTCTTTAAAGGGAACTGGTCACATTGAACATGGTGTCTGAGCTGGAGGCAGCAGTTTATAGTGCAGGAGGGGCTGAACAGATTGATATATAATATTGTGGGGAAAGAGTCAGTATAACTTGTATTTTATTGATTTAAATTCCTGCTCATTCTGGGCTTTGAAGTCAAGGAGGAGGTAACTTTCAAAAACCTTTAAAAAAAAATAGGCTCACTGGGACTCCCTTTTCTGTATGGCGGCACCCTAGACACTGGACCTCAAGTGTCTAGTTGCAAATATGACCCTGTGAAAGCCTTTGGAGCTATGTACAAACTGTATATTGGACACCACAATGTTTCTCTTATCCCAGCTGTTTGGCACGAAAGACTTACCTTATGGGTTTGTGCAGATTCAGACCCAAAATCATGATGGCAGTCATTCCTGTGACTGTGAAGACGATATATATTTGCCTTGTGTATCTCATTTTCCTGTAGATAAGAAGAAAAGACAATTTAATTAATAAGGGAGGTAGATAACCAGATGTTGGCTGCGTGATGACTATTGGGAGGTACGATTACTTGGTGTTTAGTGGGGAGGGTCAATTAGCTACCTGATATTTTTAGCTATTGGAGGTCAGGGCCTACACCTTGTGGTAATAATGTGGCTGTGATGCGGCTGTAGTTTTTATTTGGTTGTTAAATGGCTAATGATTTTTCTGGAAAACAGCTTTTTCACCTGGTTTTGCAGGTGCAATTGCTGTTTCCCAGTAAAATTATGTGGTAATCTGTCACCCTAATAAGTACAATAATACTTGTATAGAACACCTGCCTCTGAATTACGATCAGTAATTTGTACTGCATGTTGGGTGCACAGTGCGGGAATGAGGGTGTTTTGACAGATCTGATTACTGATCTGAGGACAGCAGCAGGTATTCTATAAATGCATTATTGTACTTAATAGGGGTTGGGGGAGGTGACATATTCCAACATGTAACATAAATTGGACAGAAAAAAATAGCTGCTTAGCTGATGAATTTACAATGAAATCCAATGCAAAATCTGCATATTTTACATGTAGATTTTGATGTGTATGTGCAGTAGATTTCACCCTATTTTTTTGAAAATTGTGAAATACACTGTGAAAGCAGAAATAATTGACCTGCTGCAGTCATTTTTTGTTAAAATCTCATCCACATCTGCTACTGTATTATTCTAAAGATTTTCCGTAGTAGACTTGCAGGTGGAAAATCCACAGCGTTTTACAATACCTGCAAAGTGGATGAGATTTAAACAAATTTCATCCACACTCTGCGGAAAAAATCCACATTGGAAATTGACCTGCGGGGGATGCTGTGGATATCCACCACAGATTTCGCCTTTGTAATACTTAAAGTGAAATCTGCAACAAATCCACAAAAAACCCACATGAAAGACAAAACATGAAATTCAGCTCCGTGTGGGCTAGCTCATTTTTGGATACAACAATATTCAATCAATTGGTGTATAGCATTTAAAATTTCTATCTCCATCAGCTGAGAGTGAGGAAAAGGTGGGGGTTATTGGCACTTTCCCCCATTAACCCCATTAGTCCACCTACACCTGGAGCAGTCCTTTGGCACACTATTGGAGGATCACTGCTGCTTGCAGAGGGAGAAATTGCAATAATATCACAATATAATTGCTGATAATCTAATGATGTATGTATACTGTATATGTATGGAGTGTTACTTTGATGCGTAAAGGAATTATGCCATGATTAATGTAAAATTTGAAAATCAGACATCAAATAGTACATCACAACTAGAGATGAGCGAGCATACTCGTCCGAGCTTGGTGCTCGTTTGAGTATTAGGGTACTCGTAAGTACTCGCAGCTCGGACGAGTATCTCGCCATACTCGAGGAAATGGCAACTTCCGCATCGTGCTTTTTTGGCGCCTATAAACACAGCCAATCACAAGCCAGGAGACTCTACAGTACACCCAGCATCACGTGGGGCCCTTACATGTCGATAGCAGGGGTTGGCTGGCCTGATCAGGTGACCCTGGAATATACTAGTGACTGGCCGCGGCGCTCGGCTCAGATGCCGTCTGGATGTCGTTAGGGATAGAGCTGCTGCCTTTCAGGGACAGTGTTAGGGCCTGAATTTAGTTCTCAGTTAGGCAGGAATCACCCACAAAGAACCCAACAGCCCTTCTAAGGGCTAGAAGAATTTTTTTTTTTGTCTCCTGGCTTGGCTGGCTGGCACTAGTAGTGCAGCTATCACCATATCTAACCCTGTTTTTTTTTTAATTGTTCTATCTCAGTGATACAAATCCATTGCACACAGCAGTGTGGAACCATTCTGTGTGTCACAGTTCAGCACTGACTCACTCCAATCCATATATACTGTCCAGGTGACACTTTCTGTACGTCACAGAATACAACCAAGTCATTTGCTACCAATATCATCTACAGCTTGATCCAGAAAACTCTCTGTGCGACATTTGTCTGGGTCGCAGACTAAATAGTCAACGTTAACAGGGTGTCAGTCAGTCCTACCATAGTTCCTGCACGTCACGTTCCCAAAAAAACAAAATATAAAAAAAAAATTATTTTTTCAGTTGTTTTAGCTCAGTGATACAAATCCATTTTACTCAGCTGCGTGTAACCTTTCTGTGTGTCACAGTTCAGCACATTCGATCCGATCCGTATATACAGTCCAGGTGACACTTTCTGTACGTCACACAATACAACCAAGTCATTTGCTACCAATATCATCTACCGCTTGATCCAGAAAATTCTCTGTGCGACATTTCTCTGGGTCGCAGACTAAATAGCCACCGTTAACAGGGTGTCAGTGAGTTCTACCATAGTTCCTGCACGTCACGTTCCCAAAAAAACAAAATTAAAAAAAAATATATAAAAAACAAATATAAAAAAAAAATTATTTTTTCAGTTGTTTTAGCTCAGTGATACAAATCCATTTTACTCAGCTGCGTGTAACCTTTCTGTGTGTCACAGTTCAGTACACTAGCTCCCATCCGTATATACTGTCCAGGTGACACTTTCTGTACGTCACACAATACAACCAAGTCATTTGCTACTAATATCATCTACAGCTTGATCCAGAAAACTCTCTGTGCGACATTTGTCTGGGTCGCAGACTAAATAGCCACCGTTAACAGGGTGTCAGTCAGTTCTACCATAGTTCCTGCACGTCACGTTCCCAAAACAACAAAATTTAAAAAAAAATATAAAAAAACAAATATAAAAAAAAAATTATTTTTTCAGTTGTTTTAGCTCAGTGATACAAATCCATTTTACTCAGCTGCGTTTAACCTTTCTGTGTGTCACAGTTCAGCACATTCGCTCCGATCCGTATATACTGTCCAGGTGACAGTTTCTGTACGTCACACAATACAACCAAGTCATTTGCTACCAATATCATCTACCGCTTGATCCAGAAAATTCTCTGTGCGACATTTGTCTGGGTCGCAGACTAAATAGCCACCGTTAACAGGGTGTCAGTCAGTTCTACCATAGTTCCTGCACGTTCCCAAAAAAACAAAATATTAAAAAAAAATTATTTTTTCAGTTGTTTTAGTTCAGTGATACAAATCCATTTTACTCAGCTGTGTGTAACCTTTCTGTGTGTCACAGTTCAGCACACTAGCTCCCATCCGTATATACTGTCCAGGTGACACTTTCTGTACGTCACTTAATTCTACCAGACTGAACAAGTTTGTGGGTTTCAGTACACCAGGCCCGTTTAATTTTTTTTTTTTTTAATATCATACACTTATATACAAACAATGTTGAACCCCAGGGCTAAGGGTCGAGGACGAGGGCGTGGGCATTCAATTACTGCAGGGGGCAGAGGCCGTGGTCCTGGGCAGGGTGAGACAGTATCTGCTGATGAGGGAGCTGTGGAACGCCGCAGAGTTACACTCCCTAGCTTCATGTCTCAACTTACAGGGACACGTGGTAGATGACTGTTGAAACCACAACAGTGCGAACAGCTGATCTCGTGGATTGCGGACAATGCTTCAAGTAATTTGTCCACCAGTCAGTCTTCCACGCAGTCCACCCACGTTACCCAAGGGAGCACTCCTATGGCTCCTCCACCTCAACCTCCTTCCCCCCAGTCTGCCCCCTCCCAGGAAAATTTGGAATGTGATCCGGCATACTCTCAGGAACTGTTTTCTGGACCCTTCCCAGAGTCACAAACCACTTCTCAGGTTGCTGCTGACCTCGTTCCCGATGCCCAAGTTTTCCAACTGTCGCAGTCTGTGGGTGATGATGATGACAATGTTGAGTTAGTGGAAGAAGTTTGTAAAGAGGTGTCAGACGATGAGGACACGGTTGTCAGACAGTGGTGAAGTTGTTGTTAGGGGAGGAATTCCGAGGGGGGAGCAGACTGAGGAATCGGAGGATGATGAGGTGACTGACCCAAGCTGGGTTGATATGCCGAGTGAAGACAGTGCTTCTGAGGCGGAGGCGAGCAACTGTTTCACGTAGTGAAGCTCCCGTGGCGAGGCCTAGATGTTCGCAAGTCTGGAGGTTCTTTAAAGAAAGTGAGGATGACCGACGGACTGTGGTGTGCAACCTGTGCCACACCAGGATCAGCAGGGGTGCCACCACTACTAGCCTAACCACCACCTGCATGCGCAGGCATATAAGTGCTAAACACCCCACTCAATGGAACCAAGGCCGTTCACCACCTCCTGCGGGTCCCACCACTGCTCCTTCCCCTGTGTCACTCGCTGCCTCTGATAGTCAACCCCCTGTGTCACTCGCTGCCTCTGCTAGTCAACCCCCTGCCCAGGACCCCGGCACGAGCGCCTCCCGCCGGAAAACCACACCTTCGCCTCCACGATCCTCCACAGCGTCCACCAACGTGTCCCAGCGCAGCGTTCAGCTGTCTTTACAGCAGACGCTGGAGCGCAAGAGGAAATACAGTTCCACCCACCCACATGCCCAAGCCCTCAACGTCCACATCTCCAAATTGCTTAGCCTGGAGATGCTGCCCTATAGGCTGGTAGAGACCGAGGCCTTTCGAAATCTCATGGCGGTGGCTGCCCCTCGGTATTCCGTCCCCAGCCGCCACTATTTTTCCCGATGTGCCGTCCCAGCCCTAAACCAGCACGTGTCACAGAACATCATCCGTGCCCTGACCAACGCGGTTAGTGATAAGGTCCACCTAACCACGGACACGTGGACAAGTGCTGCTGGGCAGGGACACTATATCTCACTGACGGCACATTGGGTTAACTTGGTGGAGGCTGGGACCGAGACTGACCTTGGGGCCGCTCATGTACTGCCCACACCGAGGATTGCGGGGCCTACCTCGGTCACGGTCTCTCAGACGTACTATGCCTCCTCCTCCTCCGACCCCTCCTCCTCCACCGAATTACCATCCGTGGGCACGGCGCCTTCAGTCGGTAGCTCTAGGCGCAGCAGCAGTGCCGTGGGTAAGCGCCAGCAGGCGGTGCTCAAACTGCTGAGCTTAGGTGACAAAAGGCACACCGCCCAAGAGCTGTTACAGGGCATCACGGCGCAGACCGATGTGTGGCTGGCACCGCTGAACCTCAAGCCAGGCATGGTTGTGTGTGACAACGGGCGTAACCTGGTGGCGGCTCTGCAACTCGGCAGACTGACACATGAGCCATGCCTGGCCCACGTGTTCAACTTAATTGTTCAACGGTTCCTCAAGACATACCCCAATCTGTCTGATTTGCTCACCAAGGTGCGCTGCATCTGTGCGCATTTCTGCAAGTCGAGCACAGATGCTGCCACTCTCAGGGCAGCGCAGCGCCGCCTACAACTGCCCGCTCACCGACTGTTGTGCGACGTGCCCACGAGATGGAATTCCACATTAAACATGTTATCCAGAGTTTACCAGCAGCGCAGAGCGATTGTAGACTGCCAGATGTCATCTTCCACCAGAACTGGTAGTCAGGTCTCTCAGATTCCTCAAGTCTACAATGAGGAGTGGACGTGGATGTCTGATATCTGCCAGGTGTTGAGCAACTTTGAGGAGTCAACACAGATGGTCAGCGGCGATGCCGCCATTATCAGCCTCACCATCCCGCTGCTTTGCCTGTTGAAAAACTCACTGCTCAGCATCAAGTCGGATGCTTTGCGCTTGTCACAAGAGACGGTGGAGGAAGATACGTCGCTTGATAGCCAGAGCACCCTCCGGTCTGTTTCTCAGCGCGTATCGGAGGAGGGGGATGAGGATGAGGAGGAAGAGGAGGAGAATGTTGGCTAGACAGTAGAGGGTACCAGTGCTCAGTCCTTAACTCTTGAGCGTGTATGGGCTGAAGAGGAGGACTTGGAGGAGGAGGAGGAGGAAATGGAGAGTCAGGCCAGTGAGGAGAGGGAATTCTTGCATGTTGGGACTCTGGCGCACATGGCAGACTTCATGTTAGGCTGCCTATCCCGTGACCCTCGCGTTAGAAGAATTTTTTCCAACACCGATTACTGGGTGTTCACTCTCCTGGACCCACGGTACAAGCAGAACCTTTCCACTCTCATCCCTGCAGAGGAAAGGAGTATGAGAGTGAATAGATATCAACAGGCCCTGGTTCACAAGCTGAAACAATTCTTCCCATCTGACGCCGCTAGCGGCAGAGGGCATGGTTCTGTGGGCCAAGTAGCGGGGGAGAGGAGGCGAGCAGGCAGCTTGTCCAGCACTGGCAGGGGAACGCTCTCCAAGGCCTTTGCCACTTTTATGTCACCCCAGCAAGACACTGTCACCTGTCCCCAGTCTAGGCAGAGTAGGGGGGAGCTGTACAGAAAGATGGTGAGGGAGTACCTAGCTGACCATACCAACGTCCGTAGTGATCACTCTGCTCCATACAACTACTGGGTTTCAAAGCTGGACACGTGGCCTGAACTGTACGCCTTGGAGGTGCTGGCCTGCCCTGCCGCTAGCGTGCTGTCAGAGCGGGTATTCAGTGCAGCTGGTGGCGTCATCACCGATAAGCGTACACGCCTGTCAACTGACAGCGCTGACAGGCTGACGCTTATTAAAATGAACAAAGCCTGGATTTCACCGGAATTCAAATCTCCTCCGGGGGAAAGCAGCTAAAGATTTAAATAACTTATGTATCCGATTCCTCTTCTCTACTCCTCCTACTCCTCCTCCTCCTCCATATCGTCTTTGCCTAACGCTGACCCAAAAAACACCATTTTTTAGAGGTCCAACTGGCACTCTTTTAGCACAATTTTTCAGGAGGGCCCCCTACAGGCCCTCTGTCCAAACAATTTTAACGGAGGTCCACCTACAGGCCCTCTCTCCAAACAATTTTTCCGGAGGTCCACCTACAGGCCCTCTCTCCAAACAATTTTTCCAGAGGTCCACCTATAGGCCCTCTCTTCAAACAATTTTTCAGGAGGGCCCCCTACAGGCCCTCTATTCAAACAATTTTTCCAGAGGTCCACCTACAGGCCCTCTATTCAAACAATTTTTACAGAGGTCCACCTACAGGCCCTCTCTTCAAACAATTTTTCAGGAGGGCCCCCTACAGGCCCTCTCTCCAAACAATTTTTCCGGAGGTCCACCTATAGGCCCTCTGTCCAAACAATTTTTCCGGAGTTCCACCTACAGGCCCTCTCTCCAAACAATTTTTCCGGAGGTCCACCTACAGGCCCTCTGTCCAAACAATTTTTCCGGAGTTCCACCTACAGGCCCTCTCTCCAAACAATTTACGTCTTTTTCCTATCTTTCTCTCTCTCCAAACTATTTTTCCGGATAGCTGCCATATACGGTATTAAACTGAGTAGTATACATAGAAGACATACCACACTTGATCAATCTCATAATTTCCGACTGTACCGGTTGATGCTAAATTTTTAAGTTGGGGTCCTGCGTCGTCATTCTAAATACATCCGGCTGTTGTCACCACCACACACGCTAGCCCGGGGGGCACTCCTCTGGCTCTTCCAGCGAAACCTCCTTGCCCCAGCCTGCCCCCCCCCACCTACAGGCCCACTCTACAAACAATTTAGCCGGATAGGGGACGTATTAGAAGTTGTACTCATGTTTGTTTTTGTTCTTCTTTTATCTGCCTCATGACCTGTGATAAGCAGAGCATGGACACGTCCCCTTAGCTGCAGTGGGAAAGACACTCCCCTGGCCAGAGCAAGCTCTTTTTCCGTTTTCCGTGTTCGAAATATCGGGTCCCAAGATAGGGGACGTATACGGTATTAAACTGAGAAGAATCGATACTGCACCGGCTGATGCTAGAGTATTTCCAAATGCATTCCGGCTGTTGTCACCACCACACACGCTAGCCCAGGGGGCACTCCTCTGGCTCTTCCAGCGAAACCTCCTTCCCCCCACCTACAGGCCCTCTCTACAAACAATTTAGCCGGATAGGGGACGTATTAGATATTGTACTGATTCTGAATTGCCTCCTGCGATAGATGGGAATCGAACCCAGATCAACTGCTTGGGAAGTAGCTATGCTCACCACTATACCACCAGCAAGCACAGCAACTGATAAGAACAGATACTAAACTTGATTTCAGCTGCAGTGCCAGCATGAGCAGTGGTGTCACCTGCAGGCGGTGATGGACTTTCGTTGCACCTAGTTGGGTGCTTCCCTAACATGTGATGGGTATTTGCCTCGCCTTTCTTGGTCTGGGTGAGCACAATTGCCATGAGGGTAACCACCAGGCTGTTGCCTGAGAATTTGGGGTAATGGTGGGATTAGGCAGCCTCAGAGGCATCCATGCATGCTGCCCCTGCTGTTTCCTGTCTATTTCCGTGGTGTTTCCATCATTTTCTGAGGTTTCCAGGTTTTCACCCAGCCTTCCCTAGGCAGAGCCTTGTTCCCCCGCAAAAATGCTCGAGTCTCCCATTGACTTCAATGGGGTTCGTTATTCGAAACGAGCACCCGAGCATCGGGAAAAGTTCGACTCGAATAACGAGCACCCGAGCATTTTAGTGCTCGCTCATCTCTAATCACAACCTCTAAGAAAGCTAGAACCAGCCCTGTACCTCACATGGATCCCGAGATCTCCACATTCATTGCTGTGCTAGATTTATATCAAGCTGGCAGATCAGGGGAGTGTCTTTTCTGCTGTAGCTCAAGGGGCGTGTCCATGCTCTCCCTATCACAGCTCAAGGGGCGTGCCCATGCTCTGCCTATCACAGCTCAGGAGGCAGTTGAAGGATGAAACTGAGCATGTGCAGCCATCACATTGAGCAAGACAAAGAAATAAGAAAAAGAACAAACAGCAGGTGGAGCTATACAGATACATTTTATCGAATAGCTCAGTGGCTATGCTAAATGTTTAATTACATGCAATTACAAAAATATTCAGATCAAGATGATGGTTTGAAAACTGTAGAATATTTATTGTGGGGAAACCCCTTTAACAAAACATGTACACTTCAGCCCACATTTACTGATGTGATTGGGCCTAGAATATACAATGTGGTACATTTCTGCCAAAAAGATTTTGTTTCCTTGTTATTTAAGTTAGGTTCTGTGAAGACGTTTCTATCCCTTGTCATGTCACTGGTTACTCCAGAGTCTATGCACCAGCCTTGCGGCATCTCACTGTTTTTCATTTTAAATGTGCCATTCTAATTATCTATACATTGATCAGAGATAGTGGTTTTGACCTGTGGTTTGGTCCCTTTTGTATGTAGCTTCTGCTGCTCTGCTTTCCATATTGTACAGTCTTTCAATAGGTGTCCCCATTTGTTGCATCTGAAACATGCTCTTGCTCTTTTTTGTGATATTTTGACTCTGTAGCTTTAAGAGCTATTCCACTGTCACCTTCTGTGGACACCTATGATCCTGGTTTTCACAAATTCCAATGTCAGATCTGTCTCAGTCTTGTCTCAAGCACATTGATCAGTGCACAGCAGTAGGGCTACAATATGACTTTCTTTAATATCCTCAATGACTGACCTTACCAGAGCCAAACTTCGTTTCACCCGAAGTCGCACAAGACATTCACTACTATCCATTTCTGCATCTTTAAAAACATTTAAAATTAGGAATCCGAAGTCGGGTTTGGTACCAGCTGATACCTTGGTACCAAACCCGACTTCAGATTGCTATATTAAAATGTTGTTAAAGATGCATAATCATTCATAAACATTTATTCATTCTACGAATATACTAATAACAATTCCAAATTTATATTAAATGTTTTACTACTTTTGCACCATAAAATTACTTTTTTCTCAAAATGATTTTTTTGCCATATTCTAAGACCCATAACTTTTTTTTTCAAGGCAGCTGATGTGTAAAATAAACACATTAAAAGCAATGGGCACGTTTGCAGTCCATTCACTAACTTACAAATAAGGCCTAAATTAGATGTGCCCCAAAGTGATGTCACTGAAAATACAACTGATTTTTCATAAATCAAGACCTCATACAGCTATAATAGGTGAAAAAATTGCCAAATTATAGTTCTTGAAATATAAGAAATTACTGAGAAAACATGCAAAGTCGGTTTGCATAAATGGCCATCTATCGCCAAATTTGTCAAACCATGAATCAGATAACTATACACATAAACGCACACACACATACATAGAAACCTAATCCACAGACATGGGTCTAGCCTTCATGCAGTAGCTAATCTTTTAGGCTGATTTTACACATTGTTTGGTCAGTGATTTCCATCAGTGATTGTGAGCCAAAACCAGGTGTGGGTCAAAGAAAACACAGAAGAGGTACAAATCTTTCCATTGTGCCTTATCTCTGTGAAGGCTCCACTCCTGGTTTTGGCTCACAGTCACTGATGGAAATCTCTGACCAAACATTGACTGTGGGAAAGTGGCCTAACACTGGATCGGTATGCGGGGGCAGAAAACAGGCAACTTACAGTATATCAAACACAGGGAATGAAAAATATAACCTGCTATACTTTCTAACAGGTTACATAACAGATTAAATAACAGCATCAAAACTGGGAAACAATGCCCCAAATTAACACAGTTGCTATGGACCCTGGTCCAGATAGAATAAACCCAGCAGACCATAACATGTATATGGTAATGAAAAAAGTGTCCTATACAGATTTATAGAGTTTCAATTATGATACTCTTTCCCATGTCCAACATGTCTCTCCACCCCTGGGGACAAATGACAACAAATAAGCCCCAGGTATAATTGGGTAATGAAATGCTGTACCCAGGATGGCTGCTCCAGTGGAGCTACTTTCAGTTACCAGTAGTATTGAGCGACACGAAGCAGTCTAAGCAAAATTCGGTCAGAAGTTTAGGAAAATTTTGATTCTAAACAAATCCAAAGACATGCCCGGGAATGCAAGATCACTCATAACGCCGCGTAGCCAGCAAATCCGCAGGTAGCCATCCCTTGTGATGTCACAGCCCTATATAACCCCTCATCACACGTCCTGTGAGCTGAGCATAGGGAGAGATGTGACAAGCCCTCATGTTCTAGGGAAAGTGGTGCTGAAAATGGTTAATAGAAGAATATTGGAGAGGGAGAGTGCAGGGAGACTTTTGCTAAGTCAGTTTTATTTATTTATGTATCCAGTTATCCTGTCCCCACAAAAGGCCCTTACATGGGGCATCATTTCCTGGTGACAAATCCTCTTCACTAAACGAGTATGCCTCTGTGCTTTTTATGCTATAATTAGCTGCTCAAAACCCAACACTGACCTGGTCTGCCTTTTAATCTTCATATAGAAACCCAGGATACATTGACAGTGAATATTCTTTGGAGTATCATTAGGTTGCTGGATACAGAGGTGATGCGGGTTTCTATTTCAGGTGCTAGAATTTTGCATGAGATTTGTGAGTCCTTTTACATACTGATGACTTTTGAGTTTTGTATTGCTGTTTTGTATGCATGACATAAAGAAAATATACATTACCAGTGCAGTGCACCTGGCCTGCAATCTCCATCTTCTGTGTTCTCCTTATTCTGTAACCTTAAGTAAAGTCAGACCATTTGCTTACGGTGTGTTTTTATATACTTCACAAGGAATAAGATTATTGTATGAATGATAGTCTGTATTTGCATATTTTATGGTGCACAGGAGGCATGTTATTTATTAGTAATTTGGTATTTATATATTTTCTAATTGTCAGGGTTTAGATGGAAGACAAAAAACCCCACAGAGACTGTGTGTATTTTGCTAAAAATGTAAATATGCCAGTTATTATTATACCGTATACCAGTAATGGTGCTGCCACACTACGTTTGTGCTGTTTTTTGGCTTTTTCATTTGAATTATTGTGGCATTTTTTTTTGATCAATAGATTTTTATTGGTATTTTAACAAATGTATTGGCAATACAAAAGCTAAAAGGGAAGTACAAAATTAGTTTATACTGGAAACTATGAAAAGAAGTTATCAAAATACAAGAAGCAGGCAAGGTTACAACAATGGGTGGTAGTGTGAAACACGCCACTAGGTAAAGTTAGGTAAATCTGCTACCAAAGTGACATCTTCAAGTACATATGACATACTTTGATGAGGACCAGGCGTCCCACAGATTTTCGAACTTAGGAAGTGAGGAAGACATATGTGCTATCGTTTTCTCATACAGATATGTAGTATTTACTCTTAGAAGGATTTCTCCCCTGGAGGGAATTTGGTCACTCTTCCAATGACTGGTGATCGCCAGTTTAGTAGACAGAAACAAGTGAACTACAACGAGTCTACTTGTTATCTATCCTAAGATACTATCTTTTATATTTTATTGTTATCTATCCTAAGATAACAATAAAAGGCTAATAAAAGGGCAGACTAGATGGACCAGGTGGTCTTTTTCTGCAGTCAATCTTCTATGTTTCTATGTTACTACAAGACGGTATGGCGTCAATTTTAATGAGGAGAAGGGCTAATTCTGGGGTTGGAAAGATTTGTGCTCCGATTAGTTCTGAAGCAATAGTGAAAATAGTCTGCCAGCACCTGGGGCAGTTCCATAGAATATGGAGAAGAGTGCTCCTGCATCCACATCCTCATCAACAAAGATGGGAGACGCCTGGGAACATATAACATAGTCTGTCTGGAGTGTAATACCATCTCAAAATGGTTTTAACGAAGGACTCAATATGTAGGACACATTTCAGATTGGAGGATATGAATTTTAGAGCACTGGACCACTCTGAGTTTGGAAAAGTTGTATGTCATTCTTTTTCCCATGAAAGGAAAGGAGTGGATTTTGAGAAAGTGTCTTTCTCTCCTATTTGAGAATATATGGGACGGAGGGATGAGGTTTTGGTGTTAGGTTTGGACCATAATTGGAAAATAGCTGGGTTAGCTGTAACGTATTGAAATGGTTGAGATGCAATATGGTGTCTAATCTACAAGTATTTATAGAAATGTTTATTGGGGATATGACATTTATGGTAGACCTCTTGAAAAGAGCACAGAGAGACATTAAGAGATAATTGGGACAGTTTGGTTAAGGAGTTGTCTCTATGTTGAGAGGTCCAGATTTTCTATAAACAGCACTAATAATTCAATAGGTGTCTCATCAAGCAGTGAGAAGGTTTTACTGCTGCTGGAGATGTGATATTGCTTCCAGCTATTGAGTGCCGACAGAGTAAGATGTGGGAGAGATGGAGGGGGTGTGAAGGAGGGGTATAGAGAGGCTATCAATAGTGCTTTGGGACAGTTGGAAGGGATAAGTGTGGATTTAATCTGTCTGCGTGGATTGTGAGTTGAGGGTAGCCACCAGTCTTTCAATTGGGACACTATCGTAGCTGTATAATAATCTACAATGTTAGGTAGGCTAAGACCCCCATAGGGTTTGCGTTTGACAAGTAGTTTAGCGGAGATACGAGGGCGCCTGCCTGCCCATATAAATGACTTTATCAGTTTGGTAGCTTTTATGAAAAAGGAGGTAGTTTAATTGGGATGGTACGGAATAAGATAAGAACAGGAATTTAGGGAGAGAAAACATTTGGAAAGCGGCTATTCGTCCTATCCACGAGATTTCGTATTTTGCTAAGGATTGGAGGTCTAATTAATTTGTCCTAGAAATGGGTGGTAGTTTTTTATCATATAGGGAGGAAATTGAATTGGACAATGTTATGCCTAGGTATGCTATTTGTGATGTTTGCCAGTCAAGGTGAAAATGTTGTTTGAGGGAGTCCCACGTAGGATTTGGTAAATTGAAAAGGGAAAGCTTGGGATTTTGCTTCATTTAGTTTATAATATGAGAGAGTGCCAAAGTGGCGGATGGTTTCTAATAAGGCTCGGAGGAAAGAGGCTCGCTCAAGCTAAGTAATATGTCATCAGCGTAAAGTGAAATACAATGGGTTTAGGAGCCAATACGTATTCCTTTGATGTCAGGGTTGGAACGAATAGCATGTGCTAGTGGTTCGATAGCCAGTAAAAATGAGTGGAGCTAGAGGGCATCCCTTTCATGTTCCATTGGTGATAAGAAAGGGACTAGATAGAGTCCCGTTGACAAAGACTCTGGCAGATGGACAAGAATATAAGGCTTTGATAGAGGATAGTATTGTACCTGTAAAGCCCATCTTGTCTAATACTGCAAATACAAAGGACCAGTTTAGGCGGTCGAATGCTTTTTCCGCATCTAATGTGACAAACATTGCTTGGAGTTTTCTTTTTTCTACATAATCTAGGATGTGGATAGCTCTTTTTGTGTTATCATGTGATTGTCTTCCTTTGACAAAACCTGTCTGGTCAGTGGATATCAGTGTGGGGAGGATGGTGGTGAGTCTGTTTGCTAAAACCTTCGCCTAGGTTTTAACGTCGGTGTTGAGGAGTGAAATGGGTCGGAAGTTTTGAGGTTTGTCTGTAGGTTTTCCAGGTTTGGGAATGGTGACGATAGTTGCTTCCAACATTTCTTTGGTAAAGGTACCTGTGCGGGCGGCTGCAACAAAAGTAGATGTTAAGTGAGGTAATAAAATGTCCGAGAATAATTTATAGTACATATTGGAGAGGCCATCAGGTCCAGGAGATTAGTGTAAGGGGAGATATTTTATCATTGTTTTGATTTCTTCTTGGGTAATGGGATCGTTAAGGCTGTTTAGTTGGTCTTGGGACAGACTGGGAAGGAGTAAATGGCGTGACTAGAAGGGTCATTGGTGTTAGTGTCCAAAGCTAAATTGTATAAAGAAGCATAGTAACGTTTAAATTCTTGGGCTATGTCTCTAGGGAAACTTATCTTAGAGCCATTTGACTGGTGAAGTAAGAAGGGGATTTTTGCATTGGCGGATCTGGTTTTAACTCTTTGAGCTAATAGTTTGCTGGCTTTGTTCGTTGTCTTGCGAAAATTAGAGGGATTTGGTTCTCTTAAGATTGTTTTCATACTTATATAAAAGACAGTTTTTTAGTTGGAGTCTGAGGGTGCGAAGTGTGTCCACGTGGGCTTGGGAAGGAGAGGATTTACTTAATGTCTCTAGGGTTTTGATTTTTGTTAATACTTCTGTGAATTTGCGTTCCCTATCTAGTTTGGCTTTGTGGCCCAATTTGATAAAAATGCCTCTGATGAATGCTTTATGGGCATTCCAGATGGTGAAAGCTTTATTTACCAAGCCAACATTAGTGAGAAAGTATTCTTGCAGGGCGTTTTGTAATTCAGTCTTAAACCTATTATCTGACATGAGGTAAGTCTTATTACGCCAAAGGAAGTCACGTTGTTTAAAGCAGGCTTCAGCAATAGTGATGGAGATAGCCGTGTGGTCAGACAAGGATATGATTCCTATGTCTGAAGACCTCGCCAAGTCCAATGCGGCTTTGTCAAGTAGAAATAGGTCTATTCTAGAGTAGGAATTATGGACAGGGGAATAAAAAGAAAAGTCTTTTTCAGTATCATGGTGTAGACGCCATAAGTCGTATAGGCCTTCTTGGGATAGTAATCTCTCTAGTGCAACAGATCTGGGTCAAGAGTTGGAAATGGTGTACATATCTGGATTAGGGACAGCGTTGAAATCTCCGCCCCAGATGACCGCTCCCTGTTTGAATTTATTCACTTTCTTGCAGAGCGAGTTTATGAAAGATAGGAGGCAGCCATTTGGGGCATAAACTACTACCAATGTATAGATGTTGTTAAAAGAGCCAACTTGGATAATAAATCTGCCTTTAGAGTCTGAAAATGAGGTAATTGGGACGAAGGCAATACTATTCTTGATAGCTAAAAGAACTCCTCTTTTTTTCTTAGGATGATGAGAATGTGCAATATAAGGGAATTGTGGGTGTTTGTTTCTGTGGGCATCAGACTTAAGGAGGTGGGTCTCTTGAGCAAAGAGGATGTCACAGTTCAGCTTTTTTGCCTCTTTCCACATTAGAGAGCATTTACAAGGGCTGTTAAGGCCTTTAACATTTATTGATGCTATTTTAAGAACCATAACTGTAGGGTGGATGAGTAGAAGTCGAGGGGTTAAAAGTATGAAGGGTGGTTATTCCCGTATTTAAAATATATAAGATAATTATTTGTAACCTAGCATAACAACAGTGGAGCCACACAAAGGTGGCAAACAGCATTTTGCTAACTGACATAATGAGAGTGGCACAGAACACAGCAAAAAAGAAAACAGTAAGGAGTAAAAGGGTAAAACGAAACGTATATAACCAAAATGTCAGCATATAAGCTGATTTCAGATGTCGGGTCAGTCACTCACGGTTAAGACCGAACCTGAGAACAACACAGGCAGAGCAAGGTGGCACTCCTAGCGGAGTTGAAGTAGGAGCAGTTCATCTCTTGTTTCTCTTCTTAGATGTTACCAGGTGCCATTCAGGGATCGCTTTTCCTGGTGGTCTTTGAATATCTTCAGGGGAGCAGGGTGAGATGTTCCAAGTGGCTAGCAGTTTTGTCCCCTCTTCTATGGAGAGAATAGAGTAAATGGCGCTGTCTTTGTGGATTAGAATTTTGGTGGGAAACCCCCATCTGTAGGGGATCTTGTGGTCCCTGAGTGCAGCTGTAATAGGGTGCAGGAGCCTTCTTTGTTGTAGAGTTGCTGCAGAGAGGTCGGAGATGGTAACTCGCCTTGTTTCCTGGCAGCCACCATCAAGGCCTCTTTGGCGTGGACAAATTAATGCATGCCAGAACATCCCTAGGAGCAGTTTCAGGGAGGTGGCGAGGTCTGGCTACTCTGTGGATCTTATCAATGACTAAGTCCTCTTTAGGCAAATTTGGTAGAAGCAATTTCATTAAATCTTAATGAGAGCAAATGAGCAGAGGTCTTGAGTTTGAATATCTTGACTAATGCCACGGAATTTCACATTATTTCTGCTAGACCTATCCTCTAGGTCTATGACTTTTGCTTTTAAGAGGTCAACCGCATCTGACATGGTGTTATGTGAATCCACTTGCTGATTAAAAGAGTTGGCGAATCGCCCATCTTGTCTTCTATATGGGATACCCGCCCTTTTATTTGTGTAATGGAGGAGTTCAGCGGTTTAATCAGGGAGGCTATATCACCGGATAGCAATGTACTAAAGGCTAGAAACATTTCCTTAAGGAGGTTGCTCGATGCTGGGGCCTCTGATGTTGGGAAGGCTCGTAGGGTGTTGGACGCTGAGTTGAGGAGGCTTACCAGCACCTCGTCTTCATGCGGAGCTTGGTCTCATGTGGTTTCGCGCCTGGGCCTCTGCTTAGCCGGACTGGAGTTCGGCGATCTGGAAGCAGACTCTCGCAGACCCGAAGTCATCAGGTAAGTAGCTGGTAGTTCGCCTTCTTCTCTATTAACTGCAGGGTTGTAGGGAGATGTGGGATTGGATCGGGGTGATCTTGGAGAGGATCCATTGGTATTAACCTCTGCTCTGGGAGAGGAGCTAGGAGACAGGGCAGCCGTGCTGGATGCAGGGGAGCTGAGGGCGGGAGATGTTTCGGCGCCATCTTTATCCTCTTCCCGGGTAAAGAAGAAGTCCAGTTTACCCTGTTTCTTTATAGATCTCTTCCCTCTTGTCATCATCTGGGAAGTGTGGGAGGCTTAAGGAAGCTTTTGAGTGTGAGAATATGTGGAAAAGTATAGAAAAGCTGAGACAAACGCTGCTAGGGTGCCGGAGCTCTGCTATCATGTGGCCATCCTGTTCAGTCGGCAGACCACGCACCCTTTGTTGTGGCATTTTCAACAAATGGCGTGTATTCACATATATTTTTGCAATACCCCAGAGAGGGTGTTTGCAATTGTTATGTTTTATATGTAATGTTATTTATTTTTTATGTATTAGCTGTGTATTTCGGCTACAGGAGGTAATGGCTGGCAATGGTTGGCAAGAACAGATATACAAGGCTAACCACCCTGTTCCTCCCCTCTTGTAAGTGTGAGCTGGTCCTGCTTCCTGCCAGGAAGGAGAGGTCCTTTCTCTTGAGACTAAGGGCTGCATTACATTAACAGATGAGGCTGACGATTGTCGAGAAGGAAGTGTTCCTTCCCGACAATCTCCTGCTTGTCAGTGAAGGAGACAGTTGCTATTACATACAGCGATCTCCTCTACAATATGGTGGAGGAGTGGTCGTTAATGCCATTGATTATCTCCATACAGAATCTGCCGGCGCATTACATTACACACCATGATCTGTCTCCGGCAAGCAAAGACAAGTGCTTGCTAGTGCCATACTACCAGCCACCATAACTCATCATCTGGGGACAGAGAAACTGCACTTTGTATTTATTGCTGTTGGTTGTGCCACAAGTTATATTTTGCATTTAGTAAAAGGAGACTGTTCACTGCAACGAACCCCAGGGAGCAATAACCTGAGGAAGTACACCATGACACTACATTTCATCAGAGTCACCACCACTACCATCCTCAGCACCGGCTCCTCAAGTGCTCGCTGCTTTACTCATGAAAAAAATTTTTGGGACCAAAGCATCAGTTTATTGAAAAAAAAAAAATTTTTTCATTTTTACTGTCAAGCGTCTCTAAATTCTATGAAATGCACGTGCGGTCAAAGTTTTTACTACACTCCTTGATAAATTCCTTGAGTGGTGTAGTTTCTGAAAAGGGGTCACTTTCAGGAAGTTTCCACTGCAGAGGTATTTCAGGGTCTCTTCAAATGCGACTTGGTGACTGAAAACCATTCCAGCAAAATCTACCCACCAAAAACCATCTGGCTCTCTTTCCCTTATGAGCCCTGCCGTGTGCCCGTACAGTATTAATGACCACATGAGGATGTTTCTATAAACTGCAGAATCAAGGTGATAAATGAATGAGGTTTGCTTTATTTTGGTTAACTCTTGCTGTGTTACAGGAAAAATATAGATTTTAAATGGAAAATATGCAAAGAAATGAAATTTTAAATTTCACCTCCATTTTTAATTCATGTGGAACACCTAAAGGCTTTACAAAGTTAGTAAAATCATTTTTGAAGGATTTGAAAGTTTAGTTTCTAAATTAGGTGATTTATTGGTGATTTCAGACAAAAACTGGTTCTTAAAAACTCAAGTTTTGTGAATTTACTCGAAACTTTAAAAATTGCTTCTAAAGTTATAAGCCTTCTACTGGCTTGAAATGAAATGACATTTACAAAATGATGGCAACATAAAGTAAGACATATGGTGAATATTAGTTAATAACTATTTTGTGAGGCATCACTATCTGTCTTAAAAGCAGAGGAATTAACAGTTATAAAAATTGCTACCTTTTCCAAATTTTCTGTGCATTTAGAATTTTTTTTATAAAAAAAAAGTTAAGTAATATTGACTCAAATTTACCATTAACATAAAGTGTAATGTGTTATGAAAAAAATCACTTGGATAAGTAAAAGCATTTCAAAGTTATTATCCCATAAAATAACACGTGACATTTAGAAAATGTGTCAGGAAGGTGAAAAATTGCTGTGTCTGGAAGGATTTAAAGATGTAACAAATTTTTTAAAAGTGGTTTCCACCAAATCTAACCTAAAAATTCTGCTGTTTATCTTTTAAATGTCTATTTCAGGGCATCACAAATCTAATTACATAGAAATACTACATTTGAGATCCTTTCCTTATGTTTATGGCCTGTTACCTTACAGAGTTTTGCCATGATATTAATATTGATGGCCTATCCTCAGGATAGGTCATGAATATCTGATTGATGGGGGTCCAACACCCATCCCCCAAAGAGTTGACTCAGAGTTGGTCTAGCAACAGAACTGGGCAAAGAACTAGAATGTCCTATCCGTTGTGCAGTGAACAGAGATGGCAACTGCCATGCAGTTCCCATTCACTTCAATAGGGTCAGTTCTGTCCAGCTCTGTCCACTAACACATTGGGCAAATTGGTGTAGTTCCAGAAGTGCTGGGTTTAGGACCCCTGACAATCAGATACTGATGACTTTTCTCAAGGCTAGGCCATCAGTATTACAATCTGAAAACCCTTTTAAAGTAATTTTAATGAATCTTCCACCTCTACCTACCTACCTACCTAATTTTGTCATTGATTCCAATATGCCCCTTTGATGACCTTCTCAACTGTCTGTCAATCTGGTTGTTGAAACCTGAACGCCCAATAGGATGAATATTTTCATTCATACAAAATATCCTTGTGTAAATATCAATGTTGTTAATAATTTATTCTGATTTTCTTTTGACAAGCAGCACTATCTACCATATTTTTTTGCCTTACAAGACGCATCTCCCAATAAAATGCACCTAGGTTGCGAGGAGGAAAATAAGAAAAACATTTTTTTTTCATCACATTTTGGATCAGACCCCCAATCTTCATCAGATCTCAGATTAGACCAATAATTAGACCCACAATCATTATGAAACCTCAGATCAGACCCCCACTGTTAATATGACCCCCAATCAGAACTCAGCTCAGACCCCCTAGTGTTAATCAGACCTTAGTTCAGAACCCCTAATGTTAATCAGACCCCCATACAGACCTCCGATCAGACCTCCAATGTTAATTAGACCCAGGCTCAGACCCCAATGTTTATCAGAGCCCAGCTCAAACCCCCAATCAGATCCCCAATGTTTATCAGACCTCAGACCAGACCCCCAATTTTAGTCAGACCCCCCAATGTTCCTCTCTTTTTCCAAATGGTGCCACCGCTCTTGAGATCCAGAGCTCTTCCTGCCACGCTGTGCTGTGACCCAACATCACAAAGTGTAAGGTCACAGAGCGCACCTACGTTCTCACTCTGTGTGCAGGTGACAACACAGCATGTGTCAAAGACCAGAGAGCAGTGAGTACAGAGCCAGCACAGGGAGTGCTGTATTCATCACTCCATGGTCCAACTGTACTAATGAGCACTTCCATCATGGAAACACTCATAAATATTCACCTCATAAGGTGCACTGACATTTCCCTCCCACTTTTTGGGGAAAAAATGTGCATCTTATAGGACAAATAGTATGGTATATACATTGAAATTGAAACACCAAGAAGGACAAGATGCAAGGTTATGCAAATCGAGGAAGTAGCAGCTGTTACTAAGTTCTGCATTTATTCAAATTTTCAAAATTTCAAACATCTAGCACCAATCAGTGGCATGTGGGAAGGGCATAACAGCCAAATTGAAAGCAAAGGTTTTAGCCACATGACACCTCAAAAATCAGATCAAATCATGCAGGATGATTGTGCAGTACCTCCTGTTTGATGTGCCAGTTATCCCCACTTGTCACAAAAACCGAGAGGGACAGAATTCTTGAACTGATTTAGAGACCTTTGTTTATCATTCCCTATGCACCTAGCCCATGTTTGGCAGAACAAAGACGAACTGGAATGACAGAAAGAGGAGAGGAGAACCTCTGCACTGATGAATCATCTGATTAGACGAATGGAGTGTAGTGATCCATTCTGAAAGTGAAACTGTATGTAACATCCCAAGCTTAGGGAGGCAACCAGTAACTACACAAACTATCAGAAGGCATTTGCTGGACTTGGGCTACAAGCCAGTCATCCAGCTACAAGTGTTCACTTGACCACACGCCACAGCTCTTAAAGACTATCATGGTGCACAGCAAGATGGTAGTGGATGCCAGAATGGAGATCTATCCTCTTCAGTGATGAGTCCTGCTTTTGTCTCAGATGCAATGATAGCCAGAGATTGGTCTGAAGACAACATGGGCAATGCCATGAAGAGACCTTCACAAGGGAACATCACATCAGCTTGGCATTACATTTGGCCCAAATGCTCCAGAAGACATTTTTCAACCGGACAACACCAGGTCACATGTTGTCTGTGCTACTGTGAGCAGCTTGCATGGCCTAAACATTCTACCAAGGCCTGCTTCTTCTCTGGACTTACAGTATCTCCCATCTGGCACGTCATTCCTCGGCAATTGCAAAAGGATCTGCCAGCAGCGGATCTTGATGATTTGTGTCCCCAAGTGTATTCAGAGTGGCAGAACCTTCCTCAGACAACCATTAATAACCTTCTTGACAGCATGCCAAGTTATTTAGGTGTGTGTATTTCTATGCTTGGCGCTCATACTCGATAATGAATACTGTACATTGTTTTGAATATTTTGTTCCCATTGCATATCATTAAAATGTCTATTGATCCAGTGATTTCCATAATTCCCCAACTTTTCCTTCTTGGTGTTGCAATTTCAATGTTGAGGAGTGTAATATATACATATACAGGGTAGACCACAAAAAACAGCCCCTTACCTGTGAGATTTCTATAGGATAATACTTAGCAGGCCTCATTCATCAAAACTGTCTTACAGTAAAGCTGTCTATGTAGCCCATAGCAACCACTCAGAGCTCAGCTTTCATTTTACTACAGTAGTGTAAGGCATGAATGAGGCCCATCATCCTTCTCTGGCAGTCAAGTGGTATGGCAGTACTACTGTATGGCAGTGATGTTGTGTATGACAGTATAAATGGTCTGTTACAGAAGTGGAGTTACTCAGGATCTGTGGCTGATGCAAAAAATTAGCAGCCATATATTTTGCCACCCATCCTTGTTGCAGACATCCAAGAAAGGATTATGTGAAGTCAAGGAAATTGATGAGAAAATTAGCAGGTGCATGTCAGCAGAACAGCATGTCAACAAGTAGTGAAATTACTTCACCTGAAGCCATACCAAGTGTCAATTGTGGAAGATTGTAAGGGGATCTTTCACCTCCCCTAGCCCTATTGAGAAACGGTGGAAAATAGAAGAATATCTGTGCGCTATTTAGAAGAGGATTTGGTGAGAGGCAGTGTTCTCATTCAAATTCTTTATTTGGGGAAACATAGGGCGCGTTTCGGAGCCGATCGGGCTCTCTTTTCAGTAAGCATCCACTTAATAACATACGGGCAACAGTAGGTATTTAATATGACAAAACAGCACCGAAGCAATTAGGGAGGGGAGGAGAGAGGAGAAAGGAAGGGTGGACAAATCAGTGCAGAAACAAAATGGCAGAGACCGCACGGGATTAGGTTTTTAAAGGGCTGTGACATTACAGATGCTGGCTAGCTGCTGATTGGCTATTTGCATGGCATTATGGGAGATCTCGCATTCTGGGCTTCTTACTTTCACTTTGTAACACATGTAGCCACCATTTTAAGAGCAAAACTATTCGTTACCATGAAGAGTGAGGAAATTCGGATTCAATGCTTCAATTCACTCAACACCAGTATTAAGCCTAATACAATCTCCTACTAATAATCACTACTCGACCCAGGAGTTCTTAATTAGAAGTAGTGTACAACCACAAGGTGCAGTCGTGTAGGATTGTGATGCGGCTGCAATGCGTTTGTGTACTGCACGGACATACGGGCTGCATTGGGCTGTAATTAAACTAATAAGACTGCACTTCTTTGTCTGTCTGTATCATTGCCTTTAATACTGCATGGCCATTAACATTACAGATCCACTGAACAGTGCGGTCTCATTAATTTAATCAGCGCTCACTGCGGTCTGTACAGCAGCAAGCAACACACAACTGCGCCAAGTGGTCATACCCTAAGGGTTAATAAACTTCTACTCAGTCTCTGTTTGGTTTCTGAGACCATATGGACAGGTGAGCTTCTGAGATCTGTTCACATGTACTGCACGCTAACTGTTGCTGCAGAGAGGCTGTGTCTGTTGTTTGGTGGGACCCCTGCAGGAGTGCTGTTGGACTGCTGGGCCTTGCAGCTGGAAGGGGCTGTGTTGTGGTGGCAGTGGTCACCATGTGGCGCTGCACCAAACTTGAGAAGAGATCCACTCAAAAGAGGCCACCTTGACGTTGTGAGTGGGTCTATGCTTTTCGACCAAAATGTATAGAAAGAGCTTCATAGGACATGTTTATAAATGATACTAAGAAGCAATAGATGAATGTATGACATTTCTACAGATTGGAAGAAGCGTGTGGCGTATTGCAACTGGCTACTGAAGATGATTGTAAATGGACATTTGGACCAGTTGCAATACATGATATTGTTATGGATATGAAGACTGAAGACATGAAGCCATTACAAGATGGCGTCGGCTCCGGGGCCACTCCTGCTCTTATTTATAGTCTACATTCTTTAGCTAGACTAGATGCGCAGAAGTGAAACTTTATTTTGCATTACTAAGCAATAAAATATATCCTAACCCTCAGGAGAGGATTCACCCCTCCCTGGGGTATATAACCCTTGTATCCTCCTCTAATAAACAAGAACCTCTTTGACCCTACCAGGTGTCAGTGTTGTTTCTTCCATGCATGTAAAATCCTAGGATTACTTTAATTTGGAGCAAAGAAACAAACTTCAAGGCTCCCGTTGAGAGCCATCCTTATCAATATCCAATGAAGTGTGCTACCATCTAACCAGGTGTGTTAACATAACAGCAGGTACTCACACACAGAAAATTGACACAAGCTGCACTTCATGATCAGGATCCAAAAATCGTCATTTGGTGCATAGGCATGGAGATTGTGGGTGAATATTTATTGAGGGACATCATTGGGTACTCACATATGGGACATTTATCAAATGTTTCATGCCATTATTGTGACCTTTTATTCTCTTGCCACTTTTTAAGAGTGTCAAGAAAAGTGGGTGGAACTTAGCAAGAGGGGTGTGGTCTCCCATAGTCTGACAGAGACTGACGTAAATGATAGTTCAAATCCACGTCAGCTCATAGCTGGTGAAGATTTGAATTTCTGGAGCGTGGACTGCATGGAGAGGCGACAAATTTATTAATACATTTTACGCATTTTGCTCCGTTGGACTTTGCACTAAGACTGCTGTTTGTAATACCAGTCCTAGTATATCTGCCTCATGGTTTCTACTGCTCTGTAGTTTAGCCGTCTTGTACATTGAGAATGACCTATGTAATAGCTGCACCATCTTGCCAGGAACAATGGAATAATCTCTCTCTTAAATATTAATTTTAGATAAAAAAAAAAACAGATACCAGGACTTTTATTACAGGACCAACCATAATGAGTAAAGTTATCTTGGACTTTTCATTCTCAAAGTCAAAGTCATGATCTTTAACTTGTATGAGGTAGGAAAATTCCAAAGCTCCAAGGAAGTAAAGAGCTAGTGAATGTGAACCAGTTTTTAATAAAAGGGCTTTGAAAATTCCATAATTTAAGGTATAGAGTTGTCATCTGGAAGAGGCAGCTCACCCTGCGGATATTGCAAGCTTTATGACTGAAAAGGTGTTAATAGGTACAAAGTCTGATTATGAGAAAATTCTTAAAGGGCTTGTCCATGATAAGTGTCTGAGCTATGGGGTTCTGGCTGCTGGGGCCTCCGTCGATCACTAGAATGAGGGCACATGTTCCTCTGAAGGAATGGAGCTGTAGACACTCATGGGGCTGCTGGAGATGCTCTATCCAATAGATAGGGAATAAATAGTCATGGGACAGCCCCTGTAACTGAGTCTTTGGTAGAATTGTTGCTCAATTTTGCAACACTATAGTCCCGAGTGGTTCCTTCCGTTACTTGCGCAGCCTGATTTCAAAGTTGGAGAGAGAATCTGCCAAAGGTTTAACCACTTCCTGACATCTGTCATACAGTGCCTTGCAAAAGTATTCGCCCCCCTGGAACGTTTCAACCTTTTGCCACATTTCAGGCTTCAAACAAAAAGATTTAACATTTTAAATTTTTGGAGAAGAATCAACAACAAGTGGGTCACAATTGTGAAGTGGAACGAAATTTATTGGATCATTTAAACTTTTTTTGTAATAATAAAACGAAAAGTGAGGCGTGCAAAATTATTCAGCCCCCTTGCATTAATACTTTGTTGCGCCACCTTTTGCTGCAATTACAGCTGCAAGTCGCTTGGGGTATGTCTCTATCAGTTTTGCACATCTAGAGACTGAAATTCTTGCCCATTCTTCCTTGCAAAACAGCTCGAGCTCTTTCAGGTTGGATGGAGAGCATTTGTGAACAGCAGTTTTCAGCTATTTTCACATATTCTCAATTGGATTCAGGTCTGGACTTTGACTTGGCCATTCTAAGACCTGGATACGTTTATTTTTGAACCATTCCATTGTAGATTTTGCTTTATGTTTGGGATCATTGTCTTGTTGGAAGATAAATCTCCGTCCTAGTCTCAGGTCTTTTGCAGACTCCAACAGGTTTTCATCCAGAATGGTCCTGTATTTGGCTCCACCCATCTTCCCATCAATTTTAACCATCTTCCCTGTCCTTGCTGATGAAAAGCAGGCCCAAACCATGATGCTGCCACCACCATGTTTGACAGTGGGGATGGTGTGTTCAGGGTGATGAGCTGTGTTGCTTTTACGCCAAACATATCGTTTTGCATTGTTTCTAGCAGGAACAATGAAGTTATGCGAGATAGGAAAGAGTCCAATGGAGTTGGACCCACACCTATCGGACATTTGTTAAAAATTGTCTGAACAACATACTGCACTTGTGAAAAAGGTATGAAAAGACAAATAATGGAACAAAAAATTGTGTTTGAAGAAAGTCTTAAGATATGTTCACATTCTGTCAAGATTGCTGGACAGAAACTCAGTTGAACTCATGGGCGCTGTTCAGGGGCGTAGCTAAAGGCTCATGGGCCCTGGTGCAAGAGTTCAGCTTGCCCCCCCCAGCGCTGGGGCACCTAGCTTTTCTCCCGGCCAAGTCAAAAATTGAACCCCCCCCCATGCCAAATTCTCACCCTAACCTTTTCCCTCCTAACATTACGTATATCACTACAGAACATACAGGGTAAGGCTACATTCACACCACAGTTGTTTTTTCAGCCTCCGATCTGCATATTTTGCGGCTCAGATGCGGACCCATTCACTTAAATGAGCACTGTGTGCTGTCCGCATCTGTATGTCCATTCCTATTTTTGTCCATTTGCGGACAAGGATAGGCATTGTTACAGTGGATCTGCAAAAAAAACGGATGCCATTGCGGATCCGCAATTTGCAGACTGCAAAACACAACGTTCGTGTGAATGTAGCCTAATACAGCTCCCCATACCTCTTACATCCAGTATAATACAGCGCCCCATACCTCTTACATCCAGTATAATACAGCCCCATACCTCTTACATCCAGTATAATACAGCGCCCCATACCTCTTACATCCAGTATAATACATCGCCCCATACCTCGTACATCCAGTATAATACAGCCCCATTCCTCTTACATCCAGTATAATACAGCGCCCCATACCTCTTACATCCAGTATAATACAGCGCCCCATACCTCTTACATCCAGTATAATACAGCACCCCATACCTCTTACATCCAGTGTAATACAGCGCACCATACCTCTTACATCCAGTATAATACAGCGCCCCATACCTCTTACATCCAGTATAATACAGCGCCCCATACCTCTTACATCCAGTATAATGCCCCTTTCACACGAGCGGGAGACTCGCATGTCTCCCGCAACGCATCTACAGGGCTGGACCAGTGCTCGGTTATTTTTGGTGGCCCCATAGCAAACAATGGAGGGCGGCTACGCATGTGGAGTGCGCCCTCCACAACTTTCCCTGCTTCGTTCTCCGTGTAGGTGCGGGTCGCAGAGGTGGGACCTGCACCTATCAGACAATGGGCATATCCTAGCGATATGCCCCCATTGTCTATGATGGCAAAACCCAATGGCGTAGCTATAGGGGTCGAAGCGGTTGCAGTTGCGACCAGGCTCCTAAGCCAGAGGGCCCCCCCTTGCCACTTGCAGGGCCGCACCGCCAATTAGGCAAGGTGCGGCGTGGCAGCGCTCATCTCCATAGTCTCCTGAGGACGGCGAAACAGATGCCTGTGCCGCTGGGCAGGGGAGACGCCTCTCCTTCCCCTATCATCGCGTCGCCTGAGCCGTACAGCGCGGGACACAGGCCGGAAGAGGCCTGCATCGCATCGCTGCCAGCTCAATCGAGGTAAGTATAAGTGTTGTTTTTTTTTATTGATGCAGTCACGGACCGGAGCTCTATTGGGGGCACTGGGGGCATTTCTTACTGCCACATGGGGACACTGGGGGGCATTTCTTACTGGCACATGGGGGCACTGGGGGCATTTCTTACTGGCACATGAGAGCACTGGGGGGTATTTACTAGCACATGTGGGCTTTGGGGGCATTTCTTACTGGCACATGGGGGCACAGGCCGGTAGAGGTCTGCATCGCATCGCTGCCAGTTCAATCGAGGTAAGTATACGTTTTTTATTCTTTTTCTTATTGGTGCAATCACGGACCGGGGCTCTATTGGGGGCACTGGGGGCATTTGTTACTGGAACATGGGTGCATTGGGGGCATTTGTTACTGGCACATGGGGGCACTGGGGACATTTGTTACCGGCACATGGGGGCACTGGGGGGCATTTCTTACTGGCATATAGGGGCACTGGGGGCATTTCTTACTGGCACTGGGGGCATTTCTTACTGGCACATGGGGGCACTAGGGGGCATTTCTTACTGGCACATGGGGGCACTAGGGGCATTTCTTACTGGCACTGGGGGGCATTTCTTACTGGCACTGGGGTTTTTTTTTTTTTTATAATTGTATTTTTATTGAAAATCCACAAGTTATCCGAAGATATTTCACAAGCAAGTGACATGCAAGTCAAGAAGAGATACAGATCATGACAAGCAGCTTAAAATAATACAGTATAACGTAAAGTAGTACCATCATGTCAAAGATAAATAAAGTATACCTGAGTAAATGGAATCTTGTTGTGGAGTCATTTTTCATATGTGGTAAATTAGACACAACAATAACAGCATCTCTAATATCACATCACAATTAGGTAAGTAACTACATAAAAGTATGAACACAAAACAAAAAGACAAAGACAGTAGAGAAGAGGAGGAAGAGGTGGGGGGTACAATTTGCTAGGAAATAGCCAAATGAATCAAGGCTGGTGTGTAAGCCAATAGTCATCCCACACATCCCAAACAGCGTAAAACTGATCAACCTTATCCTGATAAAGTGCAGTAGAGTACTCCATGGTGCGAATCTCCGTCACCCTAGCATATAGGTCAGAAAGTACCGGTGAGCTAGTCTGTTTCCAAAACCTAGGAATAAGGCAACGCGCTGCTGTAAGAATCTGGATTATTAGCTTTCGAGTGTGAATCCTAAGATTACTGGGGAAAATGTTCAAGAGAAATAAAATAGGGTCCATAGGAATGTCACAGTTGAAAATGTCCCTAAGTAAAGTATTAACAGTTGCCCAAAACTGGCGTATATTAGGACATTCCCAGAAAATGTGAAATAGAGTCCCTACCCGAGAGTGACACCTCCAACATTTATCCGACGCTGATGGATGTAACCTATGCAGAAGAGCTGGAGTGTGATACCAGTGCATCAGGATTTTATATTGATTCTCATGAGCTAGCACTGACATGGAGGATTTTGCAGCTCTTCTCCATATGAGACTCCAGGTCAAGTCTGGGAGCGTTCTGCCCAGATATTCTTCCCATTTTACCATGTACGTGTGTCGCATTAACCTATCTGGGTAGGGGTTGACCAATATGGAATATATCCCAGAGATTAGACCCTTAGTATCTACCCCAACTCTACAGATACGCTCAAAGGCTGTGGGTACAGAAACATAAAGGCCCGGAAAAAATGGTTTGCGCAAAGTGTCTAAGCTGCGTATAAAAAAAGACAGCTTCTGGTGGCAAGTCATATTTTGACTGTATAGCGGAGAAGGACAGTAGCTCCCTGGTATACGGATCCACAATATCCGCAAACTGAAAGACTTTAGCCCGAAACCATGCCTTTGTGGCCATACCCGTGAGACTAGATGGGAGCGAAGGGTGATACAGGAAGGAGGTCATCGCTGAGTTATGGGATGCTAGAGGAAACTTAGCACTACATGCACGCCATATCATTTTGGTACATCTCATAGGACCCAAAAGTTCTCTATCCTGAATAGTTGTACAGGAACCAGACCACAATAAGGAGTTAGGGTGGATCGGGGCCAGCCATAACCGCTCAATCTGCATCCAGATAGAGAAAGGGTGCAAGGAGGCCCAGGCCGGCACAAAACGCAATTGAGCAGCCCAATAGTATTTAATAAAATCCGGTACTCCCAGTCCACCCCGACCCCGACTGGCTAAAAGGACTGACCTAGAAATCCTGTGTCTCTTGTAAGCCCAGATAAATTTGAGTACATGGGATTGAAAGGACCGAATATCCCCTAAGGGGACTGGGATAGGCAGGGTCTCAAAAAGATACAGAATCTTCGGCAATATGGTCATTTTTATGGCTGCAATACGCCCTAATAGGGAAAGTGGTAGCGACTGCCATTTAGATAGAAGCAATTTAATCTCACTATACATAGGAGGGAAATTATGCTTATAAAGATCCACATATCTTGGGGTGATGTTAACTCCCAGATAGCGTATGGCATCCTTCTTCCAATGGAAGTGATAATTACTCTGTAAAATTGCAAGACGGGCTTCTGGGATGTTAATCGGTAGCGCCTCCGTTTTGTTAGTATTTACTTTATAACCTGACAAATATCCGTATTCCCGTAAAACAGTCTGGAGGTTAGGGAGAGACACATGCAAGCCCGTGAGGGTGAGGAGGACATCGTCTGCATATAAAGACAGCTTAAACTCTTTGTCCCTCACCCTAACACCCCTGATATCCGGGTTATTGCGAATTTTTGCCGCCAGTGGTTCAATGCAGAGTGCAAACAGGAGTGGGGACAGAGGGCATCCCTGTCGTGTACCATTAGTAATGCGAATCAGTCCCGAATTTGAATGAGGCAGTTTGACTGTCGCTGTAGGGGAGGAGTAGAGCCCCGCTATGGCTTGCAGAAACGCTCCATCTATGCCAAAAGCACGTAAAGTAGCAAATAGGAAAGGCCAACCCAGACGGTCAAACGCCTTTTCTGCATCCAAGCTGAGGAGCAGCGACTCCTCCCCCGAGCGAGCGACAACCTCCAAAAGGTCTATTGTGCGCCTGGTATTATCACTCCCCTGGCGACAGGGGACAAAGCCAACCTGATCCTTGTGTATTAGGGAAGGAAGAAAATTATTCAAACGATTGGCTAAGACCTTAGAATATATTTTTAGGTCAGAGTTGAGAAGAGCGATCGGTCTATAATTTTATCGCTCAAGGTGATCCTTTCCCGGATCAGAAAGGATTGAGTCATGGGCGGGGGTATAGCCTTCCCGGACAAAAAGCCGTCAAAGAGAGATCGCATACGAGGGAGCAGCAAGTCTTGAAATGTTTTATAATATTTATATGTGAACCCATCAGGTCCCGGAGATTTCGCTTCAGGGAGATGTTTAATCACCTCCAGTATCTCCTCAGCAGCAATCGGCTCATTAAGGGCCGTTTTGTCCGGAGGCGACAGAGTGGGAAGGTTACAGGACTGTAGGTATGAATCTAGTAGACGGTCCCTATCCTGGGGGTTCTTAGGTAAGTCATTGGTCAGATTATACAGTTCCGAATAATAAGAGGAGAATCGCTCTGCTATCTCCCTAGGGTCGTATGTCACCGAGCCATCAGCTCTCTTAATAGCCCCAGGGCCCAATTGCAAAGAAGATTGTCTAAGTTGCTTAGCCAACAATGAGTGGGGTTTATTTCCCCATGCGTAATAACGTTGGCGAGTGAACAGTAGCATTTTATCCACCTTAGCATGTGCAATCTTGCTCAAATGGGCCCTAACGTCTATAATCTGCCTGAGAGTTGGAATTGAGGTGTGGGAATACATACGTTCTTCCAATCTGTTTAAACGGGATCTAAGGGCCCGAGCAGTCTCCTGGGAGTCCCTCTTTATCCTAGAGCCTAAAGCGATGCAATGACCTCTCATAACCAATTTATGCGCCTCCCATAGAGAGCCGATGTTCTCAACAGATCCCTCATTAAGTTCAAAGTATTGTTTGAGACATTCACGGAGCTCATTACGGGACAGGACATTTTTGAGGAGAGAATCATTAAGGCGCCAATGACATTTACGGGTGTGACCAATCTCCCCTTCAAGGGTAGTCATCACTGGAGCATGATCAGACCACGTGATGTTTCCCATAGTCGCCCCTTTTAAGATCCGTAGTGCGGAGATAGTCCGCAGAAAATAGTCTATGCGGGTATGTGTGCCATGAGGGGCCGAAAAGAAAGAGAAGGACCTATCAGTTGGATTTGCTATTCTCCAGAGATCATATAATGAGTATCGCCGAACCAGACGGCGAAAGTCCCTCGCTAACCTCTGCTGAGATGGGTGCAATGGTTTTCCAGGTAATGCTAGTCTGTCCATATTCTCAGAGAAGAGAACATTAAAGTCCCCCCCTATCAATGTAAGAGGGTCTGAGTGCTTGAAAACCTTGGCTAAAGTCCTATTCAAAAAATGTATCTGGGAGGTGTTGGGGGCGTATAAGTTACAAAGGGTAATAGGTAGACCTCGGAGCATACCTCTCAGTATGATATATCTACCCTGAGGATCCAGAACAGATGAGTCCACTCTAAGCGGGAGTTGTGCAGAAATGAGAACCGCGACCCCCGCCTTCCGACGCGAGTGACATGCCGTGTAGATCCCAGGGTACAAATGAGAAAGGAACTTAAAAGAGGAACTATCCTCAAGATGGGTCTCTTGTAAGAAAACCACGTCTGGTTTGAGGAATTTTAATTTCAGCAATAGAAGTTTCCGTTTTGCATTGGAATTAAGTCCCTTGACATTTAGAGTTACGCAACTCGCCATGGTAAAGGAAGAGATGGAAGAACAAGCAATATACCAAACTCACCAACCCCCCAAGGTAGAAGCAGCGGAGACGCACCATGGAGCACACCAAGCTGGAAGACCTGGAACTTGATCATGTGTAGGAGGACCCGCTGATCAGGAGAGGCAGGGTCCCAAACATCAGCAAAGTCGTACAAAAGGAAAAAAACAGGAGGTAGGGGGAGACAAGACGTCAGTAGTGTACAAACAGCAATAATAAAAGGATCAAACCCCTGCTGGAGACAAGAAAGAAAGCCTCCCGAGTGGAGACGATGTCAGAGGTCGACCGAGAGATGAACATCCCAATACCTAGTATGAACAAAATAATCTTCATAAAGTGCAACAGAACCAGCACTGGTAAACAGCTACAAATAAACCATGCGGGATAAACCCAATTGGTGGCACATTAGCATATATCTGAGACAGAAGAAACCTGAAAGGGATCTACAATTCCCTTAGAGCTCAAGGGCCCAAATGTAACTTAAACCTACAGGAGTGGAGCCTCAAGCATGTAAGTAAACAAATAACCAAGTCAAGTCCTGCCATGTAAAGGGAGGAAAGATGAATCAGCTCAGTCCGCAGGTCGCTGAGTTGAAGGAGATGGTGTCTGCCGGGGCGACAGATGCCCCCTGGTTAGCCCATCAGACTGGCCCGCTCGTCTTTTGCGGGTAACAGGAGTCCAGACACGCGAGGGCGGTGGTACAGGTGATTCCAGTTCCCAGTCCTCCATGCTTGGGAGTGGTATATCCAATGTTTTACAAAAGGGCTGGAGGTCAGCGAATGAACGGAGAGTCGCCGTTCTGCCCTGTAGCCGAGCAGATAAAGAGAATGGAAAGCCCCAACGGTATGGAATTTGACGATCCCGCAGAACTATGAGAAGTGGTTGTAAGTGCCTCCGCTTTTGCAGCGTTATCCACGATAGATCTGGAAAAAGTTGGACCGGAGCTCCATCGAATTCAAAGTTGCGGAGATTCCGCGCTTTAGCCATTATCGTCTCCTTAAGAGAAAAGTCATGAACGCAGCATATTACATCCCTCGGATGGGACGGAGGACCCTTCGGTTTGAGGGCTCGATGGGCGCGATCCATTTTGATCTTGTGAGATTGTGGCTCCCCAAGTATGAGGTTAAAGATGGCTTCTAGGGTGGCGAAGAGATCTTCTTCTCCTGTAGCTTCAGGTAGGCCCCGGACCCGAATATTATTTCTATGGCCCCTGTTGTCCAGATCCTCCAGATGCCGCCCCATGTCTCTAAGCGCAGAATTTTGGGAGGACAGGGAAGCATGCAGTGTAGAAATGTAATTCCTGGTGTCATCATGTGCCTCTTCCAGGGATTCTACCCGGTCCGCAATATGTTTGATATCAGCGCGGACCAGAGCGATTTCGGCCCTACAGGCTCCAGTGACCTCAGAGATTAACACTTTAAAGTCCTCCTTAGTGGGGAATTGGTTGAAGTAGGACTCCCAGTGGGATGATGGAAGAGGCTGTGGTGCAGAGGCTCCAGAGGCAAAGGCACCTGGGGGGGATGGGGGGTCCCCCCTTAGAGAGGCAACAGTGGTAGCCCCAGGGCCTTCCTTAGTGTGGCAGGGGCTGCTCCCAGGGTCTTTGTGCCATAAGGGGGCAAGAGGAGACCTGCCTGTGGCATCTGAGGAGCTGCAGGACCCAGGAGAGGAGGGCAGGGGCGAGGAGACGGTACCTGAGCGCCGCGTGGTGCCTCCCGCCGCGTGGTTAGCGGGCGCCATCTTGGATCCGGCAGGAGTTGAAGGATCCACCAGATTAAGTCCCTCCGTCCCCACAAGAGGATCGGGGGACGGGACAGCCGTGACCTGCTGGCAGGATGGAGGTGAGGCAGGTGATGTGGCCAGATCAGCGCTGTCTCTGTAGCCCGTGCGCATGCTGGCTCTCGTGGGCGGCAAGGAGGAATGGCGAGACGCGCCTGCTGCAGCCGCGCGCCGTCCACTGGCGCCGGGTCGGGGACCGCGATCCCAGCACTCTTCCAGGGTCCTGGCTGGAGAGGGTGAACGAGGGGGCCGAGGAGAACCCCTGTGGCTAGTTTTCTTCCCCATCGGTCGTCTCAGGCAGATGTAGTAAGCCTATGAAGTGCAGAGCTGGTAAGAGCAGAAAGGCTAGGCGGCCATCTTAGTCGGCGTCCAGACACGCCCCTCTGGGGGGTATTTTTTACTGGCACATGGGGGCACTGGGGGCATTTGTTACTGGAACATGGGTGCACTGGGGGCATTTGTTACTGGCACATGGGGGCACTGGGGACATTTGTTACCGGCACATGGGGGCACTGGGGGGCATTTCTTACTGGCATATAGGGGGACTGGGGGCATTTCTTACTGGCACTGGGGGCATTTCTTACTGGCACATGGGGGCACTAGGGGGCATTTTTTACTGGCACTGGGGGGCATTTCTTACTGGCACTGGGGGGCATTTCTTACTGGCACATGGGGGCACTAGGGGCATTTCTTACTGGCACTGGGGGGCATTTCTTACTGGCACTGGGGGGTATTTTTTACTGGCACATGGGGGCACTGGGGGCATTTGTTACTGGCACATGGGGGCACTGGGGGGCATTTCTTACTGGCATATGGGGTCACTGGGGGCATTTCTTACTGGCACTAGAGGCATTTCTTACTGGCACATGGGGACAATGGGGGCATTTCTTACTGGGACTGGGAAGCACTGGGGGGCATTTCTTACTGTTACATGGGGGCATTTCTTACTGGCACTGGAGGCACTGGGGCATTTCTTACTGGCATATAGGGGCACTGGGGGCATTTCTTACTGGCACTGGGGGCATTTCTTACTGGCACATGGGGGCACTAGGGGGCATTTCTTACTGGCACATGGGGGCACTAGGGGCATTTCTTACTGCACTGGGGGGCATTTCTTACTGGCACTGGGGGGTATTTTTTACTGGCACATGGGGGCACTGGGGGCATTTGTTACTGGCACATGGGGGCACTGGGGGCATTTCTAACTGGCATATGGGGTCACTGGGGGCATTTCGTACTGGCACTAGGGGCACTAAGGGCATTTCTTACAGGCACTGGGGGGCATTTCTTACTGGTACATGGGGGCACTGGGGGCATTTCTTACTGGCACATGGGAGCACTGGGGGCATTTACTGCACACGGGGGCACTGGGGCATTTCTTTATGGCACATATGGGCACTGGGGGAATTTCTTACTGGCACATGGGGGCACTGGGGGCATTTCTTACTGGCACGTGGGGGCACTGGGGGGCACTTCTTACTGGCACATGATTTGGGGGCATCTATGGGGGTGGGACACTTTTTACTGGCACATTGATTTTGGGGGGGAATCAATGGGGGGAGCACTTTTTACTGGCATATTATTGGGGGGAAATTTTGGGGGCACTTCTGGCACATTATTGGGGCACTTTGTACTGGAACATTATTGGGAGGCACTATGGGGACACTTCTTACTGGCACATTATTGGGGTGCACTATGGGGGCACTTCTTACTGGCACATTATTGGGGTGCACTATGGGGGCACTTCTTACTGGCACATTATTGGGGTGCACTATGGGGGAAATTCTTACTGGCATATTATTGGGGTGCACTATGGGGGCACTTCTTACTGGCACATTATTGGGCCACTTTTTACTGGCACATTGGAAGCATTATTACTTCTGGGGCACAGTGGGGACATTAGTACTGTTGGGGGCACTATTACGAACAGGTGCACTCTGGCAGAGAATTATTAGTTGGGACTTTGGGGGCACTATTACTGTGGGGGGGCACCCTGGCACAGTATCAGCATAGCGCAGTTATTTCTGGGGGGCGTTATGTTTACACTATTACTGTCAGGGACACTATTTGCTGGGCGCAGTTATTTTAGGACGCTGTGTGCCAATAATTATTGAAGGGCACTATCTGTGTGGTACTAGTGGCACAGTACTGGGGGTGGTAGGATGATTTGTTCATAAGATGGGAGGATGATGGAAAAGTAATAAACCAAGATTTATTTCTGTCAAACTGCAGAGATGAGAAATAGCTGAAAAATGGTGTCTGGTCTGAAAGGAGAAGATGAGGAAAGAGAATATCTACATCAGAGGAGACGTCACTGAATGTAAGAGGTATGGGGCGCTGTATTAGGCTACATTCACACGAACGTTGTGTGTGATACCACCGGCTTATCTGATCAATTTCTGATCAGTCCGACTCCCCGAACCCTACTAATCAACAGTTTTGGGGTAGCTCTGACAACGGAGGTAGGCTCCAGAACGACACTGCTCTGTCCATTGTGTATTGGATGGTGCTGGTAACAGCAGTGCAGCTATAATTCACTTCAATGGGAGCAGCACTCCAGTTACTAGCTCCATCTGCTATACAATTGGCAGAGCTGTATAGTTTTGCTGATCAACAGGGGTGTGAGATGTAGGACCCCTGCTGATTAGATATTGATGGACTACCCTGACAGTAGACCGTCAATATCAAAATCCTGGCCAACTCCTTTTTTTCATACATGTCAGTTCCTAATCTACCTTCACTAATGCAATACAAGTTAAAGGAATTGTCAGACATTTGATAATTTTGATTGTACACAAGCCAGAAAACAATTAGCTTACTGTACTGAAAACATCAGCATGGTGGCTCAGTGGTTACTTATGGTGCTTTGCAGCGCTGGGGTCCTTGGTTCAAATCAGACTAAGGGCAACATCTACATGGAGTTTATATTCTACTTGTGTTTGTGTGGGTTTCCTTGCACAACCCAAAAATATACAAAAGGACAAATTGGCTTACTATGAAATTGACCCTAGTGTTGATGTCAAGCGCCTATATGGCATCCACTGACTTCCCAGGGAGTCGCCCCAACCACACAATTATCCCTGTGAGAAAAGAGTATTACAAATGTTTGTCATAATGTAGCACCATGCCACCATGCCCAAGTTCTTGTCCTTATGGCGAAGGTTACAGATTGGTAAAACAGTAAGACACAACATAAGAGCATGAATGTTTTCTGTACTTACCAGTGCGGGCATCTCAATGAGAATATCATGCTTAGCCTTGCACGTTAATTAATAACAAATAGGTATTATCCTGTGTACCTGTCAGAGATCACCGGACTGTCTGATTACTTTAAAATACATATCAGGACAGCATTTTACTTCTCAACCTGTTCTGTCCTTCTCTGCATCAGCTTTGACTAGTGCACGCCCCTGTGCCTCTACCACTCCTCCTGTAAATACCACATATCATGTAATACTCATACACAGCTGCATGATGGAGCTGAACAACTTCAGTACATGAATTGGGTGCGAAGGAGGTCATATGCCTGGTATTACAGCAACAGTAGAGAATGGTATGACTGTGAAATCTTAATTCTATATAACCTTTATCATTATATACTGTATTGTTTGTATGAAGATCAAATCTTGATATGTCCATATATGTAAAATGAAAACGCTTTACAGGGGAGTAATCATTTTCTTGCACAGATTAGATATAGACAGACACAAAGAAACTTCCAGAAGGTCAACCATCCTTGTAGCACTCAACCAATCTGGGCTTTATGGCAAGTGGCAAGAAAGAAGCCTCTCCTCAGTAAGAGGCACATGAAATCCAACCTGCAGTTTGCAAACACTTAAAAGACTCTCACACTGTGAGAAACAAGATTCTCTGGTCTGATGAAACCAAGAATGAACTTTTTGGACAACAAAGTACCAAATCGAGAGACAGAGAGTAGTCAAAATGCCATGCTGAGATCAGAACCGGATGAGAAGTTTAGTACCAATACATTAAAAATAGAGTGGTCAAAAGGACAATCCAAAAACACAAGAAAAATCACAGAAAATAATGCATTTTAGCAACAGATGCAAACATAACATATGGACAAAGCCCTTGCTCTAATGATAAAATCTGAGAATCTTAGCCAATATATTTTGATCAAAACACATCTGTGATCACCTAACCAGCGCCACGGTGGTCTCAGGTCAGGCAGGTCCTGCTCTATACCTACCTATGCAGTTATGTTTAGAAGAGCAGACCCACCTATTTAATAAGCGACCTTGATTAGGTGGTAAATACAGCTGTGTGTGTTCTCCTCTCATTAGTTGCTTGGTGCACACAGAGGTAACTAGGAGCAACACACTATATGTGCAGGGTCTGCTCTCCAGATGTCTGTACGGCATAGGTAGGTTTATAGTAGGACCTGCCTGACTGAGACCACCGTATCGCTGGGTAGGTGGGCACAGATGTGTTTTGATCAAAATATATTGGCTGAGAGTCTCAGATTTTATCATTGGAGTGAGGGCTTAGTCCGTACATTATGTTTGTATCTATTCTTATAGTGCATCATTTTCTGTGATTTTATAAATGTATGTACATCCGCACATTTTACTATCATATTGTGCAGGATGTTTTGTATCTTTTTTCCCTGATTTTTTCAAAACACAAGTAATCCAAAATACATGAACAAGAAGCAGGAACACAGCAAGTGAGTTAGGGACTATCACTGGCAAAGGTGTATTGCCAGGAGGGGATAGAATGCCAAATCCCTGGATCAGAACCTGAGAGGTCCATGGACTCGGCGCTCCAAAGGACAGTTTACAATCTTCACAGTAACTTGGCAGCTGGCATGCCGCAGGGAGAAACAGAGTATTGCATTCTGTTGCTAGGGACATGACTAGGTTACCGAGGGCGCGGCCCGGCAGTGTGCCACACCCAGTGCTGCCACACTGAAGCCAGAAACTGCAGTGCTGGAGCCTGAACAGGTAGGTTTGTGATATGTTCTTAATAAAAACCTGATCCAGAGTGCACTTGACCTCAGAATGGGCAGAAGGTTTACCTTCCAACAAGAGAATGATGCTAAACACACAGGAGTAGCTTAAGGACAACTCTGTGAATGTCCTTAAGGGGCCCAGCCAGAACCCTGACTTGATTGGGATCACAACATCTGGAAGCTCAAATAGTGTATGCCCCCAACTGTGAAACAGTTCCCCCTAGCAGGGGTCAGAGGAGCTAGATAGTGTGTGTGGGTGGTCATTCACATCTATATTAAGCGTACTTCTGGCGCAGATTGCAGATCAAAGGTTATTTGCACCACAATCTGTGACTTCACCGGTCATGCCAGGTCTAAAAAAGTGGGAGTGGTGTGGAAGGGGACAGGCCAGCTGGCCCATCTCATTCATCATTTTCCACAGTTTTAGTCATAGAAAATGGTCTAAATGTAAGCCAGCATGGGAGCTACCTTACATTTAGACTGGCACTGAATACGCCAGAGTTATGTATTTGCCAAATCCACTGCCAGTGCAGGGGCCTTTTTTTTAGAGCGGGGCTCTAAAATGCAAGTTTTAATAAATCACCCCCATAGTGTAATTCTCATAGACCCCAATGCTAATGTAAATCACCCTCTTTCCACAAAATTAAAAATAAACAATTTTAAAAAGTAGACATCATAGGCATTGCCACATGTGAAAACGGACATACTTATTAAAATATAAAAATATTTATCCCATATGGGGAATAGTGAAATAGAAAAAAAAACATAAAAATTGCCAATAGTCACTTCACCTCTCCAAAAAATTGAATAAAAAGTGAAAAATAAATATTATAATATAATAATAATATAATAATTTTATTTTGGTATTAAAATGCAAGAAAAACTATATATAGATGCAGTATCATTGAAAAATGAAAGCAACAGGTCACTTTACTGCATAGGAAACACTGTAAGAACAAACCCCATAAAACCGTGGCAACATTTTTTTTATAATTCCACTCCATTTGAAAATATTTTTCCCGCTTCCCACTACATTTTTTTCACTCGTAAATGGTGTCATTAGAAAGTACAACTTGTCCCGCAAAAACAAACCCTCAAACAGCAATGTGAAAGGGGAAAAAAATAAGAAGTTATGGCTCTGGGAAGGCTGGGAGTAAAAAACGAAAATGAAAAAAAAAAAAAGGAAAATGGCATGGTCCTGAAGTGGTTAAATTGGGCCCAAGTAAAAATTTTCACACGCCCTTAATGGAGATCAAGCTGTAATCATTGTTATTTGTTTCTATGGACTATTGAATTCTAATCATAAATTTATCTCTATGTCAGTCCTGGATGTGAGAGATTTAGAACTGTAACGCCAAGCTCAGTCTTCTGTGTCAGCTATTAAATTCTAACTTCAAACAAAGTTTTTGGAGTGGTTGGATTCTTGCTACAAGCTTGACATTAACTTTGCCAACTATACCATTGAATTCTAGCTGCACAATAGACTGTAATACTTGATGTATGCTAACTGAAGTTTATACATCTGAGTTATAATATCTAGATTGAACTATATATTGTTTTATAATCAGATGTTTATCCTGCCGATGTGTTATTGTTTTCTAATTATATATTGGTTTATAATGTCTGGGCATTAAAGAACTGGGTGCTATCTTGTCTATTATACTCTTTGTGCACCTGGATGTAACTACATCACAGAAACATGAGGAGTGTATGGAGTGGGATCACGACCTAAGCCGACTGCATACATAGCGTATGCCTTCCTATTGTGGCCAGGATCAGAGATAACTCCCATCCTACCTGTTTACCGCCTCAGATGTCATAGTTAATAGCAATCATAGATTAATAACAGCATGCACTGTCAATCAGATGATTCTATGGGCTCATTCACATGACCTTATAGTTGCCATGCCCATGCTGCGGACCACAAACAGCAATGCACAGCGTTAGAGTAGCTTCCTCTACTGAAAATGAAGTTGTCAAGGTTCAAGCGATTCACCGGCCGGGGGACATCAAGCACACACAGAGTTGGTGTACAATAGAGTCCGGGTTTCCCCTTCCTCAGTGTTTATTTATACACAAATACACAAACACAAAGCCAATCAAAGATTTATGATATAGGACACTGACCAATCAGATTATAGATAACAGGGCATGATAGCCTCATGTCAGGACAGAACGAGCAGGTTGTGGTGGAATGTGTGGACGAGGTTTGTGTGGTCTCGCCTTTAGCCCATGGCAACCTAAACAAGTCTTGTTGCCCACCACCCCCCTCCACAACTTTACTGGAATGTCCTTAAGCAGTTTGGAAAAGCTTGCTTAGAGACAAGATGGAGTCAGCTACATTAATAATTGTGACAAGATGGAGTCGGTTACTTTAACAATTCCCCTCTTTTTTTTTTACAAACTCTTAAGACATTCTATCTGTCCCTTATCCTGTCCCTTCATCTGTGATATTCTACCCCTATGATCCCAGCAGCCCCTGATGGTGGGACTTTGGAAACTCTGCAACCTTGCCCTGCTCTAGTTATCCCTTAATCTCCCTACCACTAACTGGGCGATGATAACGAGGGGTTTCTGCAATAGACACAAATATCTAGAATGTTCAGGATCCATCCATCACACACAGGGCGTCTTCTGTTGTTGTTCTGGGTGAAGGGAGTGGGGATGATTGGCTTGTGCATAGGTTGAGTGAGCTGTAGACCTTTCAGATCTGTTTCGTTGTAATTGTTTATGGGCCTCGAGGAAAACACATGGACATGAATAGATGAGATGATTTGTTGGTAATACACAAAACACATTTTATAGAACATACAAAAATAACAATAAACGATAACAAGAAATGTCCCCATTAAAATACACAAAACACAGAATACATAGCAAGGCTGATGAGTGCAGTGAGGGTCAATGCATAGACACTAATACACACAGAATACTTCGGGTAGTGGGGCTGGGGTAAAGAATAAGGATCTGGAAAAAGTAACATCTACAGTAGTCCTCAAGTTACAATGTCAACTGGTTCCAGGACGACCGTTGTATGTTGAAAATATTGTATCCTGTGGCCAATGTATATTGAGGGATCACTATACTCTGTGACATATATATGGATCAGTTCCTGTTGCAGGGTGCAATACGGAGACATTCAGTCCAGGGTTTTTTATTCTCTACCAATGCCTTCTGAATCTTGAGCTTCAGCTTGGATGATATAAGGTGTGTGAGCCTGTTCTGTCTCTAATGCTCCTAGTATGTCCTGTCCTACTGCTGGGAGGTGTCTCTCTATCACTTTGTATAGTTTACCATACCTACATACCAGTAGAGGAGCTTCTTGGACATGGTCCTTGCAGTCACCTTGATAACAGACCATGCTTTTGGCCACCCTGAGAAGAGATCCACACAGACAAGCACAAACTCATACTGTCCCACCTTTGGTAGTTGGATGAAATCTGTCTGCAGTCGCTGGAACGGGTATGATGGTTTTTGGTGAGCTTAGAGGAAACCCTTAATCACCTTTTCCAGTGTTATGGCAGAGCATAGATCAGGCAGGCCTAAACAAAGCATGTAGCCACATTGCTGAATCCCGGGGCAATCTAGAAATTACCCACTAAACTCACCATGGCTTCCTTTGAAGCATTTATGGGTCCATGTGTCATCATGGGGTAGAGGGCTCAGGGCAGGCAAAGTTTGTTCTCTACTACCAAGATTTCTTATTGCCTCTTCTCAGCCCCTTTTCCCTTTTATCCCCTCATTTCGTTTGAGCATTTGCTTCATTTGTGCATTTGGGCCAGCAATGACTTATCCACCTTCCCTATTGCTGCTTTAAAGTGGCACTCTGCCATTATGGGAAGGGGAAGTAGAGCGGCAGTCTTTGCTGCTTCATCAGCCCTGCAGTTTTCCCTTGCTTCTGCAGAGGTATCCTTCTTATGCGCCTACACTTTGATAACAGCAACCTTTGTTGGCAACTGCAAGGCCCTGAACAATTGGGCTTTCTTCGGTGTTAACCTGAGGATTCAGCAAAGTTTCTACTTTTCCAAATGGGTCGATCATGCGCTATGCCAAAAACATACCTAGAGTCAATGAATGTTAGTGACCTGTCCTTCCGCCATCATACACGCTGCAGTGAGTGCCTTCAACTCCACCGCCTATGCTGACATCTCAGGGGGAAGTGGTTCTTGGTGCAGTACTTCATGTAAGGTGGTGACAGCAAATCCTGTCCATGGTTCTCCTTCAGGGTACTACTGGGATCTACAAAAAGCTCAAGATCTGCATTAGGTATCTAGTTCTTTAGTTTCTGGTTTCATTTGTTCAAAACCGTGATGTATGTCATCTGAGTCACTAAATGGGCACAATTCTCGTGGTGCCCCCTCTTCCGACTCCTATAGCACCCCAGTTGTACATCTCTGCCCTCGCCATACTTGTTTTCTATTTGCTCTGCCCATTCTTCACTCCCCTCTTCTGGACCCAGTGAAAGTGATGTAGCTGGGTCAGGGGCGTCGCTAAGGCTTTTTATCTGGGGCCCTGGCCCCGAATCAATCTACCACTGCCCCGAACCTCGGGACTGGTGGAGACAGCTGAAGTGCAACCCGATCCTCTAAGGGGGCCCCCTGCTTCAGTCGGGACTCCAGAGTGGGGAATTTCCCAGGTTAGGAGTCCCTGCTTTGACTCCATATATGGCTAGGTCCATATATGGAGTTAGTGTTATCAACCTGAAAGGGGTATTCCCACTATGCTTGGGAACACCCTATATATTTATAAGTCTAGTTTAGACTCTAATTTTAAAATATTCATGTAGGGATTTAAACTCACAACCTTCTATATTACAGGCAAGTACCTTAACCACTGGGCTATGGAGCTCAGTGTTAAGCAAATGATGAAAAACCTCACAGAAGTTCTCTTATATAATGCAAGAGAACCTCTTAGGAGGTTTTTGAATATCAGAGAAACCTCTATGAGGTTTTTCACCATTGACTTAACACTGAGCTCAATAGCCCAGTGGTTAAGGTACTTGCCTGTAATGTAGTGGGTTGTGAGTTCAAATCCCCACAGGAAATTTTGAAAATAAAGGCTAAATAAAGCTTAAGTACACAGCCTGTCATTTTGGGGTGTGTTTATTACTTTTTATTCAATTTTCTTGGGAGATAAAGTGTTCTGTTACACCATATAGGCGAACTTTTTTTCAATATTTTAAAAGTATGGGTGTTTTTGCATGCCTATAATGCCATTTTGTTCTTTTTTTGTGTGGAGAATGGGGTGATTTTACGTTTTTTTAAAATATTTTCAAAACTTTTTTTTATTTTTTTACTTTTTAAGTCCCCTAAGTGGACCACAACTTACAATCATCAGATGTAAATTGCTCCATTAGTCTGTATTGAAATCATTATATCACAGTTCACTGCTGCCACCTAGTGGCCTGAACTGGGATATACTAACAATGAACCTGGAAGCCTGGTATAGGCTGAGGCTTATTTACAGAACAGGGTGCTTTCACCAATCTTCGCTGGTGGAAAGCGCGCCTGAAGAGAAATCCCGCGTCAGGACGTAGTATGCGCACGATGACCTGACGCTGCATACGGGGGTTGAGTGGGCTCATATGGGGGCTGAGTGGGCTGATCTGAGGTCTGATGGGGGCTGATTTAAGGTCTGATGGGGGCTGAGTGGGCTGATCTGAGGTCTGATGGGGGCTGAGTGGTCTGATCTGAGGTCTGATGGGGGCTGATTTAAGGTCTGATGGGGGCTGAGTGGGCTGATTTAAGGTCTGATGGGGGCTGAGTGGGCTGATCTGAGGTCTGATGGGGGCTGAGTGGGCTGATTTAAGGTCTGATGGGGGCTTAGTGGGCTGATTTAAGGTCTGATGGGGGCTGAGTGGGCTGATCTGAGGTCTGATGGGGGCTGAGTGGGCTGATTTAAGGTCTGATGGGGGCTGAGTGGGCTGATCTGAGGTCTGATGGGGGCTGAGTGGGCTGATCTGAGGTCTGATGGGGTCGGAAAAGGTGATCTGATGAAAAATATTTTTTTCTTATTTTGCTACTCTAAAATCTGTGGTGCGTCTTATAAAGCGAAAAATACAGTAACTGTGTTGTTAGCGCATTATTACAAAATTTTTGGCCCCACTTTTGATTTTGCCCAGAGCCACATTTTGTCTAAAACCGGCCCTGGCTGGGGGGGTGACTGTGGGGGTTTTTATGCCGGGGGGTGTGACTGAGGGCCATATTCATTGGGGCTTGGGCCCCGGATCTTTTGAGACCCTAGCAACGCCTCTGAGCTGGGTTCAGAACTGCTCAGCACTGATAGTTATATTTGGAGGGGTGAGAAAGGCTACTTCATATTCAGTGAGTCCTGCAGCAGACAGATATTTGGTGCTAGCCTGGGAGAGTATGTCCCTTCTTATATTTACAACTATTATAGAAGGATGGGTGTGTGTGGGGTGGGGAAAGCCTGGAGGGTGCAGGGCGGCAGGCATGGCAGATTGGGATACCTCTGAATAGCTGGGAGATAGTAAGGGGGGGGGGTTCCATTCCTGCACATTAGACATTATATGGGATTTCTCTGTGAGTGGTGTTCACCACAGGAGGGGCAAATATTCTTTTCTAATGGCTATGATTTCTTTTCTGCACAGATCCAGTGTATGGATCTCAAGCTCCTGATATGTCTGCAATCTGGTGATATTAGATTCCCTCTGTGAATTACTACAATTTATAGGGCACTACAGTCTGGATCTCCTATCTTTCCCTTACTTCACTTGGTAAAAGGAAGGGGGGTTAGATTGGAGCAATTAGCTCTCAAGACAGGCTATTGTAGCTGATCGGTGGCTGTGGTGTGACAGTGAGAGGAAAAAGATATATAATGGGAGCAGAAGGAGATGGCGGCGCCTATGGTTGAACTTTGATTATTTGGGGAAGGTTAATGGGACTCCCAGGCTGCGGCGAGGTGCTCATCATCAGAGTCTTACTACTGTAAACCAAGAGCAAGGCAGGCGGTTGTTCCGCAACCAGAAAGAACGCACACTTGGTGTTTAAGTTTAAGAACAATGCATTTACTATAGATTAATAAAGGCAAGATAAAGGTAAAAGAACAAGGGGAAAAACAAGCAATGTACACAGTGTAATATGAACAATTCAAGACTGATTCTGCAATAGATTCCACGTTTACTATGTCCACTTCTGAAACACGGACGCTGAGCGAACAATTTTCCTCCGAACTATCCCTAACTGACCCTAACTTCACTTTTGGGTGCGCACCCCCCTTTTTCCCAGTAGTCCAGGTGGACCGCTTACAGTCCGTAGAAGCGCACGGTGGGGCCCTTTCGTTGATAGCGAAGTGTCCTCTTCTCACGGTGATGACGTTCTCTGGAGCAATCAAATCCTCAGCAGGCCAGGGAACCAAATGGATGCAATGTCCAACAGCAGATATCACTGAGCAAACTGACAGTCCAGCAGTATCCATACACTGGGAGGTGATGTAAGTTGGGGTTTTGCAGTGACTGTCCGGTACTCAACAGCACTGCGAGTCTCTAGGTTTGGTGCAATATACACAGCCAAAATGTCAGCCTCACTGGTTAGCCACTGCACACAGTTCTCTCAGCGTGGCTCCACTAAATGTGCTTGTCTCTTTACACTCTGTCCGCCTCTGGACTGAAGTACATATAGCTTAGCTGCACAGGAGTGTTCTCTGATGCCTCCACACGCTTTTAACACAGCACAGACACCTGTCTATCTCTTGCCAAGATGGCTGCAGCTCCTTGTCTCTTCTCTTCCTGCTTCTCTTCTCTCTCTGCAAACTGGCAGGATGACCTCATTGGGGGCGTGTCACTCCAGCATCTCAGTACAATGGCTGCTGTCTTAAAGGACCAGAATCACAGAAATACAGGAACAGATATGCATTTAACTGTAACACATTTTAAACATACTAATGAAAGTTAGGATATCATTGAGCTGTCTCTTACACTACTCTACCACATAACATTACCTCTTCTACTCTTCGCTTACTCAGACACCTCTAGCAATGCTTTCACCTTTATCCTTCACTTTTTTTCTTTTTCTATCCCTCACAATTTATCCAAACACCTGGTCATTTTCACCTCTTTATCACCTCCTTTATACCTTCCACTGCCAATCCTCCCTTAAGATCCATAGCATTTACTCCCTGGGACTTGCTTACCTGCAGTTCACCCACCTGAGTCTTTTTGCTATTACTTAAGTTCCCTCACAAAAATCCATAGCATTCACTCCCTGGGACTGAATTTACCTCAGTTCACTGACCTGAGTCCTTCTGCTATATTTGTGAGCCCATGATCCCCTCCTGATAGGGTAGCTATGCCTACTCGCGGGATCAATTTTCCTAGGGACCTCCCTGCCCCTTTTGGAGGACTGGATTCCATAACACTGGTCCGTATGCCTTACAACGGTACCCCACCGAGTCACCACCGCCAACAGAGTCCCAAGATAAGTTCAAACACACCGCCACCCTCAGCCCACCATGAATATTCACAAAAAGATATCACTGTCCCACACAGCCACCGACTGACCAGATATGCATAGGTCTATGCTAATTGTCTGTTTCACGTAGTAATCACAGGGCTTATCTATACATATATGAGCATAATGGGTCTCTCAGCACTCAATCACATACTCCATGGAAGACAGGGTTCTGTGTTCACTCCACATGCACCATCTCTCAGCAGTCTCACACTACCTTGAGTCCTGTACTGCCTATCTCTTGCTCCTGGCTGTTTGCGCCTCACTCGGTCACAAATCAGTCTCGCAGGAGCGCTATCCCGACTTGTGGGCGGGAGTGGATACCCGTCACTTCTGCAAGGATCAACTTCTGATCTGATTTCAGTGGACCCAGAGATCAGGGGCCGGAGGGAACACCTCGGACAATGCCGTTTGGATGCTATCTCGGTCTTTATTCTGGGTCTACGTATTGGAATCACAACAGAAGCTCTCCTGTCATTCACTCTCCTTTCACACACATAACCTAAAGTATCAACAGAAACAAACATGACAATTAGCCTGAGGACAGAAAAATGAACCTTGACAAGTTCCCTGAGATTCCCCATTTCCCACCCAGACTGAAAAGAGAACTTACCCAGAGAGGGGAGGAGAGAAATCAGTAAGACAAGGGCTTACTCACCGCGGTTTTTATGTCTCTCCTTTCCTCTCGGGAGCTCTCTTCTTGCTTCAGTCAAGGTAGGTGTGATAGGGATCCCGGATGAGCCCCCAAATACTGTTAGAGTAGCTTCCTCTACTGAAAATGAAGTTGTCAAGGTTCAAGAGATTCACCGTCCGGGGGACATCAAGCACACACAGAGTTGGTGTACAATAGAGTCCGGGTTTCCCCTTCCTCAGTGTTTATTTATACACATGTAGAGCCCCTCTCCTAGTGACATTCTTCAGAAAATAAACAGTTAATGTTGTTTAGCTCAGGATGTATTTTTGGCAATGGATTACACTCAGAGCTGTTCTGAACTACAATATCCAAGATCCCTCATGGTCAATTGAGGGAGGGACAGGAAGGGGAGGAGTTCTAAGGTCCTGGGACCAGAGACTAGTTCCATAGCTGCAGGGAGAAAAGTGAAGGACTCATGTTTTCTTACCTAAGGGACATTGGATCACTACAAAAAGGACCTATAAAGAACCTGCCTGTTAACAGACACGTGCCCGGGCCATGAGTAAAACAAGTGACAGTTGTGATAGCTGGAGAGACACAGTGTGGTGTGCCATTTTTAAGCAGAAATCTCTGTACCACAAGTTTGAATGAGTCTCAAATGCATCCACAGTGCTCCACATAGAATTCTGAAGACTGGAGTGAGATAAAGTTCAGTGTTATGAAGTGTATCTGTACAAGTAAGGGGGATAAGTGTCTCAGGAATTGATCGCAGCTGCCTGTTGATTCCCCACCTGTCTATAAAGGGAGAGACTGCATTGCCAGTGATCACTATTCTGGGAGCTACTGGATTTACAGTTGTGGCTGTTTTGGATCATTTCCTTTGTTTCAAGAGGACCTGTGTTTTTCTTCTTTGATTCATTATTGGACTCCATTTTGTTTTTTTGGTACTAGAGGACTGTGGACACATTTTTTTTCCTTAAACCTGTTTTTTCCTCTCATCTCAGATAAAAGTCTCTGAGGGTCTTTCTAACCAGCTGGTTTATAGAGTTTATCGTGTGATAAGGTTAATTCATGATTTTTTTGATGACATTGCCTTAATTTCATTATTGGTGGTTAACTAGCCAATCGTTTTATTTGCCATTTCATATTGCAATATATATATTACAATTTACCTGCTTTAAGGGAAATTCAACTAACCGGTTACAATAAATGTGTTTTTTTTTTGCTAAAAAAGAAAAAATTGTTTCAGAGTGTTGGGGAATAAAAAGGGGTGTCACCAAGGTTTCAGGCAGGGGTCACCTTCCATATTCTAAATAAGCTCCACCCATGGGTGTGCTACATTTGGGGGCTCGTCCGGGATTACTTGTGACCCGCCTACTTGTGAGTGACTCCGCCCATTTCCCCCAAAATGTCTCAAAACCAGCCAGATACAACAAAAAAGACAGAAACAACCCTAGACTCATAGGCTGTTTCAGAGTGGTGCCAAACACTCCAACTAGATCAGAGTCACTGTTTAGGCCTGTTCATCTCCACCTCCATTCTCACCCAGCGACAGATTTACCAGATAATGGATGAGACTTTATCCGGAAGTCGTTGTTTAATTAAAGGCCTGAAGCAAGACCAGAGTGGTAACAGCATGAGAGTTCTACTGGAACTAGACTGTCCTGTTGCTAATCTAGTGGTGCCTGACAATTTTGAAGTAGGAGCTGAAAAATACAAAGTGCAAATAGTTGCACCAGCCAAAGACCAGCAGATGCCAGTTCTAAGTCAACCTTCAGCTCAAACAACCACTACCGCCACAATTGGCCCAGAGTTTCTGAATGCTCTCGGTGACTTAGTGGAAAAGTGTGCCAAGTCAGGACATTCAACGGGTAGATACAAACGCCTTCCTATGTTCTCAGGGACTCAGCCTCTCCCATCTGGAGAAGAAAGCTTTGAGGCCTGGATGGAACAGGCTCTGCAAGGTCTGGATGAATGGGAAGTCTCTGAAGTTTTAAAAAGGCAAAGGATAGCGGAAAGTTTGAAAGGAATAGCTGCTGATACTATTAGGAATCTTAAGCTGAGTAAGAAAGAGTGCACCGCACACGACTACTTAGAGGCACTACAGGATGTGTTCGGTAGGACAGAGGGAGTCTCTGAACTTTTGTACCAGTTTGAGCACACTTATCAAGAAAAGGGAGAGAAGCTGTCCCTTTATATACACCGTCTGGATAAAACATTGCATCAGATAATGCTGAAGAAAGGGTGGATGTCAACTCGGTGGACAGTGTCAGAGTGAGACAGATACTTCGAGGTGCTCTACCCTTAGATCCGATAATGCTCAAGTTGAGGTCTCAAGGGAACTGTGACACTCTTAGATATTGTTAAAGGAGTTATTAATTATTGGTATTTTGGGACGTACCAATAATTAATATTCATAAATAGGCAAAACCCGCTTCCGTTAGTTCTGCCTATTTATGCCTAAGTGATTCTCTATTGCCTTTCACACGACCTAGAAGGGACTCAAAATACACGTTAACACTGCAATAAACACTGTACACTATATTATAAATAATAACAATATTTATTAATTATTAACAATACAGTAATAATCCCTAACTACACTACACAATCCCGTTAAATCCAACCGCAATACTAACTAAACAATACACACTCACACTTATAGCAGCCCTCCCCAGCCTAATCTAATTACTGTCCCTGGGAACAAAGGGGTTAAATCACAGTACAACAAGAACAAGGGGTATTGGCAGGGAAGGGGTTAATTGTAACAGAGAGGTACAGGGGTTGCAGTAGAGTAGGGGTTAATTCAAGGGGCAATCAGGGGTAGTGGCAGGAATGCAGGGCAGGGATATGGAGCAGGGGTAGTTGGTGGACAGGGGCAGCAGGGGTTAATACAGGGATAATAGGGCAGGGGTGCAGGGGTTAACAGTAGGGGGTTGGCAGGGCTGGCAAGGGTTAAAGGCAGGGAAAATAGGGCAGCTGGGGTCTGGAGCAGGGGTCTGGAGCAGGGGTTAACCAGGGGTTAATGCAGGGAATGGCAGGGAAGGGTAAATGGCATTGGTGGTTCAGGGTTAGGGGTACCAGGGGTTAATGCAGGGCAGCAGGGGTTCAGGGGTTCACCAGGGTCGTTGGTGCTGTCCAGGGGTCTCCAGGGATGTTGCTGCTCGTTGTCTAAGGGGTTGCTCGTCGTCCAAGGGGGAGATTCTGTTGCTCGTTGTCCAGGGGATGCTTGTAGGTGGGGAGGCACGGCTCAACTGAAGAGCGCAGCGCGATCGGGTTATTTAAACCCGGTCGCGCTCGCTCCCGTGCTCCCGCGCTGCCGGCGAGCGAGCGCGCCGGCAGCCGTGTGCACGAGCGCCGGCGCGGTGCTATGACGTCACCGCGCCGACGCGCGTTGTTTCCCGGGCGGAGGATCTCTTTGATCCTCCGCCTGGGGAGCGCTTTGTATCTCTGGCGCTTGTAATTACAAGCGCCAGAGGTAAGCGCCGGGACAGAGACAGGGAAACCTATTGTTTCCCTGTCCTGTTAATTTGGCCCCCAGCAGCGCTGAGGGTAATTAACAGAAGGGACAGAAGATCATATCGATCTTCTGTCCCTTTGAAGTACCTGGGACTGGACTAATTAGTCCAGTCCCATGTCTCCAGCTATCCCCAGCAGATGGCCATTGTCCATCTGCTGGGGCTATGGGGGGGGCACCCTGGCTATGACATGTATATAGATACATGTACATAACTGGGGATCATGTACATGCATCTATATACTTCTGGAGGATATAAGGGGGCATATAAGGAAAGGGGGCCTCATTATATATGTGTAAAAGGGGCATATATAAACATGGGGCATGAACAGGGGCAATATGTGTATGTGGGACATTATATAGAAAAGGGCACACATATATATGGGGCCAATTTGTGTATACATGTATACACACTGTGGGGCCACATAG